>VDFB02373397.1:0-21939 GCA_007258455.2 Sequoia sempervirens
CACTTATCCAAAGTATCAGTCATCATATAGATCTCATGTTCTAGGAGCTAGTTTTTTGAACAAAGCTACACACCAAATGACACCAACAAAAAATGCAGAGCTAAATAAAAAGATAAATGAACTATTGAAGAAGAGATTGATTAGAGAGAGTATGAGCCCATGTGCGGTACCAGCTATACTTGCACCTAAGAAAGATGGAGAATGGAGGATGTGTATAGATTCAAGAGATATCAATAAGATCACAATGAATTATAGATTCCTATTGCCTAGGATGGATGACATCATGGATAGCTTTAGTGGAGCAAAGTATTTCACCAAGATAGAACTAAAGAGTAGATACCATCAGATCAAGATCAGAGAGGGAGATGAATGGAAGAATGCTTTCAAGATAGATGAGGGTTTTTATGAGTGGTTGGTCATGCCATTTGGGTTAACTAATGCACCTAGCACATTTATGAGGCTCACTGAATGAATTATTGAAGAGATTCTTGGGTAAGTTTGTCATTATTTATTTGGATGGCATTTTGATTTTTAGTAAGACTAAGGAGGAACATTTGGAGCATATCAGATAAGTATTTCAAACACTGAGAGAAGAGAAGTTGTTGATAAACATCAAGAAATGTAGTTTCATGAAGGAAAAATTAGTGTAGTTGGGATTTGTGATATGTTTGGAAGGATTGAAGATGGACCCTAAAAAGGTTAGAGTAATAGTTGAATGGCCTACACCTATTAATGTTGGAGAATTAAGATCATTTCATGCACTAGAAGCTTTTTATCAAAAGTTCATCAAGAATTTCAATGGTATTTTCACACCTATGATAGAAACAATGAGGGGTGATCGAAAAGAATTCAAGTGGACATCTAGAGCACAAAGGAGTTTTGAGTTGTTGAAGAAAAAGGTGATAGAACAACTTGTGTTGGAATTATCAGACTTTGATAAGGTATTCCAAGTGGATTGTGATTCTAGTGGAAGTGCAATAGGACCTTTGTTAAGTCAGGAAGGGAGAATAGTATCCTACTTCAATGAGAAATTGAATGATGCTAGGAGAAGATATTCAGTTTATGATTAGGAATTCTATGCAATTGTACAAGCCTTGAAGAAGTGGAGACATTACATGTTACCTAAGGAGTTTGTGTTGTATACAGATCATCAAGCTTTACAATATTTGAATAGTCAGGAGAAGTTGAACTAGAGATGCATGAGATGTGTAGAATTATTATAGAGCTACACATTTGTGTTGAAGCACCGAAGTGGGAAGTCAAATAAGGTTGTAGATGCATTGAGCAAAAGAAGGATTTTGTTGAATGAGATGAGAATCAAAGTATTAGGTTTTGAAGAACTGAAGCATATGTATGAGGATGACATTGATTTTGCTGAGGCATGGAAGGCTTGTAAGGAGCCTATGGAGATGGATAGTAGTAAATGGTTGGATTATTTCATTCAAGAAGGTATGTTATTCAAGAAAAATCAACTATGTATTCCTATAAATTCAATGAGAGAGAATTTAATCAAGGAAAAGCATTGCAGAGGATTAGCAAGACATTTTGGAATTGATAAGACTATAGCATTGGTGAGTGAGAATTATTTTTGGTCATAGTTGTATAAGGATGTTAGGAAGTATGTTCAAAGTTGCATGATTTGTTAGGTTGCAAAAGGAAATAGTCAGAACACTGGGTAGTATACACCATTGACAGTATTAGAGAGACCATGAGAGGACGTAAGAATGGATTTTGTGTTGGGATTACTGAAGACACCAAGAGGATTTGATTTTGTATTTGTGGTTGTGGATAGACTTTCTAAGATGGTGCATTTCATACCTTGTAAGAAGATGAGTGATGTAATACATATTGTGGACCTACTTTTCAAGGATATTTTGAGGTTACATTAACTACCAAAGAGCATAGTATCAGATAGGGACACTAAGTTTGTTGGATATTTCTGGAAGACATTGTGGAAGAAGATGAAGATGGATTTGAAGTATAGTTCAACATTTCACCCACAAACAGATGGACAAACAAAAGTGGTAAATAGGAGTTTTGGGAACTTGTTGAGGTGTTTTATTGAAGGAAAGAAAGGAAATTGGGACTTGATGCTACCACAAGTGGAGTTTACATACAATAATTTAGTAAACCAGAGCACAGGGAAGACACCACTTGAGATTGTGATAGGACAACAAGCTAGAGGAGTGAAAGAATTAAGGGATATCAACAAGAAGAATAAAAGGAGTGTGGAGGCAGAAGAATTTGTAGGATTCATGGAAACAATGCATACTCAAGTTAAGGAACATCTGGAGAAGATGAACAATACATACAAGGAGACAACAGATAAGAAAAGGATACATAAGGAGTTTGTAGTAGGAGAGGAAGTAATGGTATATCCGAGGAAAGAGATATTTCTAATTAGGACATATAATAAGTTGAATATGAAGAAGTTTGGACCTTGTAAGATCATCAAGAAGTTATATCTGAGGAAGTTTGATTCTGGAAGTGGAACTACCAAATGAATTTGACATATCACCTATATTTAACATTACAAACCTATAATAGTATCATGAAGGAGAGTCATCAGAAAATAGAGGAGTTGGTTTTCTAGACGAGATAACACATCATCCAAAGGAAATTGAGGATATTTTAGATAGAAGAATTGGTCGTAGTACCATAGGTAGGCAATACAAGGAATATCTAGTCAGATGGTAGGGAAGATTGGAGGAAGATTCATCATGTATTTCTCAGGTTGAGGTGGACCACATTGGTTTTCCTCTAGCCCCTAGAAAGTGAGAGGCTCACTTTTCTTCAACCTTGGGTGTCTAATGTAGGTTTCAGGCAATCTTGCATCAACCAAAAATATATGCATTCATGTTTGCATTTTACTAGTTAGCTATCAGAACCTAGTCTCATAATTTTACACCACATTGTACTATATTATAACATCAGATCTTGTAGAGCAAGATATATGATCTTTAGTGCAACATCTACATCATATCCAGAAATCAAGTGTTTTGGAGATTCCAATACAAAGTTATTGCTAATAGAATATCAATTGTATTTGGTCAGAGAGAATTCATCGATCAGTCTAGGATCTTCAAGTGTGTGGACCTATCTCGTGACTTGCAGAGCTTGTGATACTATTTCTTAAGGATGCAAATTCATCGAGGAACCTTAGTTCTAATCCACATCATGTTTTTGCAATGATCAAATGGAAATCATATGTTTTGGCCAACCTTGCACACATTTCATCTACTCTGGGGTTTGAGACCTCTTGAGGCCAACACAAACCTTTTCTAGAGCTCAGAGTTAGTATATATAGGAATTTTGTAGTTGCATTAGGATCATCATCATCATCAGTAGAGATACATAGAAAATAAGGGCTTTGACTCGCATTGTATTTCTATTCTTTAACACCATATCCTTCAGTAATTATGTAAGTTGGAAGGTAGGGCATGTTGCTAAATAATTAAGCATCATTTATATTTCCATGTGTGATTGTATTCTTGTTCATTGAGTTTCCATTGTGCTTGCTCTTGCTACAAGGTTGGATAGTCCTATTTCTAGACCCTCCATCCTTGAATGCATTAGAATGGGGTTTTCCTTGGTCAAACCCCTTGTTGGTAATTAAACCATGAAAGGAAATAGAAATAATTAAGGAAACAGTGAATGAACAACATGCAATGCTACAACTCACCAAACCCTTATAAAGTCTACAAACTTGTGTGTAATAGCTACAATGGATATGAATCTTGAAAGCTTGAAGGATAGGACTTGAATTTCTTTACTTGAATCAAAACCCTACATCACAAATGTTAGCACAACAACACACATGATGCAAGAAAACTCTTTGATATGATGCTTGAATTTGAAAATGGCTCCAAATGCTTGATAAATATGCTCTTGAATGCTCTTGTGAACTCAATTTGATATTATGAATTCTCTCATAAAAGACTTGGATTGAAATGAATGAATGAACCTTGTATTTATACTTATCTATGCTTAATATCCTAAAATTACATCACACCAAGCTGACATATGAATTCATTAAATAAAGGAGGCTAAATCTTGCTAGAATTTGAAATTAAATCTCAAAAATGACTCAAGGAGGACTAAGATTCCCTAGGTGGCATCTTAGTACCAAGTCCTAAAAACTTCTGGTACAAAAACAAAAAAGGGTCCCAATCTAGATATGCCAAAATCAGGGTCCCAAGAGCCTTGGGGGACAAAGATGCCCTAGTTGCTGTTTTAGTCCCGACCCAAAAATTAGGGACACATTGATGGAGTCATTAAAATATCATTTATGCATTGGATAATGTCAGGATTATGTAGAAAAAGATGTCATTCATAGGGATTGTTGACACAAAATAGGACCAATTAAACCATAAATAAGCATAAATAAAGCAAGGCAGGCCCAAAAAAGTGTGAAAATGAAAAGGGTATGCATTTTTCTACACTATAGAAGTACAAAAATAAAATGATGCTTTCATGGTAATATCTAAGATTAAATCGTGGAGGATAAAGTGAACCCTTGTTGACAATCACACAACTCTTCATGTGTGTAGTGTAGACCTTCTTGATAAGATCAAAGTAGACAAAATCCAAATTCAACTAGACTCTATATCTATTAAGGGATTCCGCTTGGTGTGATAACATTTCCTATTAGAGTTGGAAAGGCCATATTGCAAACCCTTATCAATGTTATGCCTCATGAACTTTGATATAACCTTCTTTTTGGTAGACCATGGATTCATTCAATGCAAGTAGTGCCTTCAATTCTTCATCATATATTGAGGTATGTCTACAAAATATATATATATATATATATATATATATATATATATATCTATATATATATATATATATCTATATATATATATATATAAAATCAAAGTTGACCCTAAACCAAACAATTGTATAACCATTGAGAAAGGAAAGGAATATCCTTTAAAATTTCTTAAACAAATAATACAAGTGGAATCCATGCAAGAGAAAGAAAAAGAGAAGCATAATGAATAAGTCACAAAGTTATTGGAAGGCGATTGGGGTTCCTTGGATTTCACACCTAGATTTGATGGGCGACCGAAGATCATAACAAAAAATAATGAAAAAGAAAAAATAATAATGTCAACACAAGATTTGGAAGTATCCACTTCAACCACTTTAGAAGAAGAAACAAATTACACAACAAGCTTTGATAAAGTTGATTATGAGCAACCATCACATCCAAAAGAAATGTAAAAGCTTTATGGAAAAGGTTATGAACTTATGAAACAATTGGGTTATAGTGGAAAAAGGATGTGGTGCTAGAGAACAAGGTATATGTTTCCCTATAGAGCCTAACACATGAGAAACAAATAATGGTCTTGGTTATTGTCCCTCAAATGAAACAAGCAATCCTTCACTTAATATCAATACTCTTACAAAAGATTCTTTTGAGCCAACTTTAACATTAGTGCATCTTGAATTGATAGAAACTAGTGGTCTTGGTCATTGTCCTTCAAAAGAAAAAAAAAGAAACAAAGAAATTTTTGCTTAATATCAATGTCATCATGCAAAACACTAATGATTGGAGTTCACTATATTTTACATCCTCCTCTCTAGGAGAGAACAAAATCTCACAATCTAAAGAGTCTTGTGTAAGTATGACATCTTGTAGGTCTGTGTAGGATCATCATGGAAAAAATAGGCCCTTAAGTGGCAAAATTTTTAGATAAATTAGAGTTAGGAAACTTGATGTAAAAATTTGAATAAGTTATCTATATTATTTCAAAAATATGTAAGAATAGAATATGTAGAAAATTTAATGTAGTTTCTAAACTACTAGTTTTTTAATAAAAAAATAAATAAAATTATTTGGTGAAAAATTTGAAATTTCATGTAGTAGTACTTTAAATTTCAAGGGAAAAAATAAGAAGTAGGTGTCTCATTCCACCACCCTAACCACAATAAAATGATAATATTTTTTTATAAGATTTTAGATATAAGTAGAGGACTCATGTTTGGATGTGATGCATATTTTTTATAATTTTTTCCAAGTAAATAATTAATTATGATTTTTTTATTACAACTTTTAAAAAGTATAAAAACTCGTATGTCTAACCACCTTAACTTGGTCAAAAATTCATTAAATTCATTTTTCTAATCCTATAGTATGCGAAGCATAGAATGTGATGCATGTTTTAGATTCAAAAAATGTGATACCATTTGAAAGCTATAGATGTTTTTCAATCAGCCTATCAATCAAGACATTAGTCATGATTCAAATAGAAAATGAATAATAATTATTTATTAAATTCAAAGTAAAGCATAATTTATATTGGTGGAAAGCTGAAAATATCATTTAAAAACTCTTCACTTCATCAATTTTAGGTAAAAAAAAATTCATCAGCCACATACCCCACACATACCCATCATATCGCCACTTTTTGGCCCATCATGATCTTTCACCTACCCTTGTACTAAGCAAGAGATATCTTTGTTGCAAAATAAATCAACATCCTCTACTATTGATCAAGAGGTAGCTTGTTGAGACTCCTCAAGATCGTTTGATATCTCTCCCTCCAAGAATATGAAATAAATTTTACTACAAGAGTTCATTTTGTGCATATCATAGAGTTCATGGTCATTCTACTAATGAATGCAAGTATTTGAGTAATAAAATTCAACATCTTATGGATTTTGGTGCTCTTCCTTGAGTTGAAGAACCTAGTTCCTCTAATTGATACTAATTCCCAAGTTTTCCAATAATCACCTCGACTCACCCTTGTCTTGCATTAGTGGGGGCAAGAGGGTTAGGTAGCCTTGTCATCGTATATCACTTGTCATTGTCTCTTTTGGCTATTTTATTGCCTTGCATGCATATACAAGAGTAATATTTGGATGTGGATGACATTCCTTAAGTTGGCTCACATGTGATGTACTGAGTTATCTTTAGTTGCTACATTTTAGGGGCAACCCCTTATCCATGATGTAGTTTGAACATATTACTTGGCATAGGGAATTCTGAATAAGCTCTCATGTGTTCTTCTATTTTAAAGAAATTGCTCACAACAATGGTATTAGCAACCACTTTAAAGTGGGGGCATACATTGACACTCATGTTTCACTGTGTGATTATCTCTATTCTTGTGATGCATCCTTTTCTTGGTGGTGTCATTGGGTTTGATTTCCTCTGAGAGCATGAAATTTCTTTGACTTGTACTCTTTGGAGACATTAAGCATGATGTTCCCTAAGAAGAGACCTTACAAAACTAAGAAAAGTCCCTTTGAACAAATTTTTACTTGCATGTTGTTCATAAGCTCGAAGTTTCATTTTGTGGTACCTTATCAAAGTTATAAAGAGGTATAGATTTGGTATGGTTAGTTTGTATGGGAGCGGACCATAGGCATGCATTTACCATAGCCACTTGGTTTTTTATGTGGATGCATACTGACCACATGCATATGTATCTCTAGGGGCTCACCTAGTGGACGATTTGAGGTTCCACTAGCCCTTGTGAGCGTATGTTTTGTTTGCATAGTGGAAATCATGTTCCATTTGTAAAAAAATTTGGAAAAAAAATTTAGACTTGGTCCACATCATGTTGGATAGATTGTCAAGGCTTGATCCACCCTCTTTTTCATTTACCTTCTTCTTGAAGTCATTGACATTGAATGTTTGTACATATCTTGATGCTACACCTTGTGTGTGTCCCTTTGTGCTTATGTTGGTTTGACATAGGATCTTGGATCTTGGGGGCTTGGCCATCTCCTTTGGTCTTTTTCATCCCATAACATCCACATTGGTACACTTGGACCCCACTTGAATGTCTACTTTAGTGTGAGTTTGAAGCAAGTTCCTCCTCTCACTAAAGTGGGGGCTAAATGTAGTGATGAAAAAAGTATCCCTTTACATCACTTAATTTGGGAATAATTGATAAGATGAGCTAAGTGATGCTTTAATTTGGTGTTGTAATATTTTTTACATATTCACATTAAGTGGTGTTCCCTTTTCATTAAAATTTGACTCATTTATGCCTTATTTGGTCCTATTTTGCATCTATGAGCCTTATTAAATGTATTTTTCTGAGGATAATTCTGACACTTAACAAATGGAGAATAATAATCTAATATTTGAGGTTATGTGTTCTAGATCTAGAGATTTGGGACTCATATGCCACCTTTCGCATATGGATCCCACCTAGGTCTTGGGACTTGATTTCAAATTTTACATTAAACATGCCACTTCTTGGAGTTTGTATCACGTGTTTAAAGACACTAGGAATCATATGCCCCAAATGGCATATGATTCTTGCAAGAAGAATGAAGAAGAAGACCTTTGGTGTGTTGTCATTGATGCCAACATCTATTGGTGATAGTTTTTATCCATTTGGTAAACTATGTTTATGTTATTTTGATCTGGTAATTTGGTCCAAAACTGCTCATAGTGGAAGATCGCTCCAGGGTATGTGCAGGATCATGATGGGCTAAAAAGTTGCAATATGATGGGTATGTGGCTGACAACTTTTTTTTACCCAAAATTAATGAAACAAAAAGGGTTTTTAAAGGAGATTCTCAGCTTTCCACCAATATAAATTATGCTTTACTTTAAATTAAATAAGTAATTATTATTCATTTTCTATTCAAATTATGACTAAAGTCTTGATTGATAGACTAATTGAAACACATCTATAGCTTTCAAACAGTATCACATTTTTTGAATCCAAAACATGTATCATAGTATATGCTTCACATACTATAGGATTAAAAAATAAAAATTGAATTTCAAGTGAAGTTTTGAAGTTAAGGTGGTTAGACATACGAAGTTTTTATATTTTTAAAAGTTGTAATAAAAAATTCATAATGAATTATTTGTTTCAAAAAATTACAAAAATATGCATCACATTGGGACATGATTCCTCTACTTATATCTAAAATCTTATAAAAATAATTATCATTTTATTGTGGTCGGTGGTCGACAAACACTTCTTCTTTTTCCTTGAAATTTAAGTACTACTGCATTGAAATTTCAAATTTTCACCCAATAGATGTTTTTTTAAAAAAAAAACCTAGTAGTTTAGAAACTAAATTCAATTTGCTGCAAATTCTATTATTACATATTTTTGAAATAATATAGATAACTTATTCAAATTTTTACATCAAGTTGCCTAACTTTGATTTTTCTAGTTTCTTTGCCACTTAAGGGCCTGTATTTTCTATGATGATCCTACACATACCCTCCATGAGAATTTAATATGTTTTTAAGGACTACCAATTGCATCCTTGGACAAGTTTTTAGTGATTTTGGTTGAATGAGATGGAAGATATAAATGATAGAAGTTTGGCTTACAATATTTCATTGAATATTGGTACAAAATGGTATGGATCTTCTTTTGATCAACATAGTTAAGTGGTTTACATTTCGTGGATGATTTGAAGAGGTCTTTATTAAGTCTCAGCTGACTTATTTCTTGCACTTTTTGGTTTTAAAGAAAAGAAGTTTTGGATTGAGCTGACAAGTTACATTTGAATTAAGTATGTGTACATCTATTTAGGCTGACCTGATTGATGTATGAAGATGTAATAGCACACACACGCACATAACATTGTTGTATTGAGTAGGGATGTATGAGTGTGTGTGATATGCAACATGTAATGAATAGTAATGTGTGACTGTGATATTATGTGAAGTTGTATGTATTTTTTATGAACCTACAAACTAGTGCAATATTTTGTATTCCAGAGCGTAATTGGAACTAAAATCAACAAACAAAAGGTGTATTTCATCAATTCATCTTTTTGGTAGTAAGGCACACTTCTTTTTGTAACTATTTTCAAGTTGTGAGCCTTTCAAGGACAGTGTGTCCTAGTAGTGTGCCCTATAATATCTTATGACCAATTATAACATATTGTGAGCTAATCCTCACTGTGGTTTTTCCCATTTTGGGTTTTCCACATAAAAATATCGTGTTCTTGTTTCATGTGATGTTATGATTCCTTTCATGTTTTTTTTTATAGTTGCAGCTAGATATATTTTGATTATTGAATGGTTAGCAACTAAATGGTTTAGTAGAATACTAATTCACCCCCCTATTAGTATTCCAAGTGTTCAAAAATTGGTATGAGAGCTTTGTTCCTCTTGAAAATTTTAACAACTTAAGGAAGATCTTAAAGTTTGAACACATGTTTAAAAAAAAGTGTCATGTCCTCTGGAAGAGATCTCTTTAATTGAAGAACTCCATGTTGCTCTTGATGATCTAGAAAAAATCTGAGGGAAAACTTGAAAGAAGCAAAGGAATGTATCAAGAAATTGAGAGAACAAATCAAGAAATTCAAAGGCATAGAGAAGTCAATGATCAGTTAAAGAAAGAAAATGAAGACATCATCAGACCAAAGGTGCAAGTGGAAGATAAGAAAAGGATTGAAGAATTTCATGAGAAAGTTGAAATCTAGAGAAAGATTGAAAAATATACAAAGCTTGAACAAGAAGTGGTAACCCTAAGTTCTGACTAGGAGAAAGAAAGATCTAATGAAGAAAAATTCAAAAAATTACTACAATGCTTGATGAGTTGATTGTAATTCAGAAAACTTCTAAGGATAATGGTGGTTTAGAACTTGAATAAGGACAAAGTTCAAAGGCTAATCGGACTCCTAGGAAAGTTGACAATCAAGGAAAGATTCAAGGCAATAATAGATAGATCAAGAACCAGAGAAGCAATATTGGAAGAACTCCCATCTGACAACCAAATGCACAAAGGTGCCCATCTTTTAATGGTGTTTATTTTTCATGAAATAAATTTGGTCATAGGGAAACAAAATGTAGAACTAGAATGAATCAAAATGTTGGATTCTTTGCTGGAAAATGTTTTTCATGCAAGAAAATTGGACATAGAGATACTAAGTGCAGAAGTTAGATAATGATGATGAATAGATTCAATACTAGTAGAATGAATCAATTTTTTCAAGACCATTGCTATACATGTTATGATTTCAGATATAAATCTAACTAGTGCAGATCAATGATAAATACAAATCACTTTGGTCAGAGAAATGTTGTGTGCTACAACTGCAACAAACTAGGACATATTCCAAAATTTTGCATAAGCAAAGAATGGAAGAGAAATTCAATCCAAAACAAAGGAATAAACCTAAAGTGGATCTTAGTGAAGTAAAAAAGGAAATGGAGTAGATTTAAAAGAAAAAGGAAGAACTTGAGAGTAAGGATGAATCAATTGCATCTATACCTGTAGCTGGTGTAGATACTTCTTAAAACTAAATCCATTAGTGGATTTAGGGGGAGTAGTTACTAAGAAATCCAATGAATGCCTGATATAAGTGGTGTCAAGCGGTGACATGAAGATATGTGATGTAGAATGTCATACTAGGGATGTTGGAAAAGATTTCGGTAGAAAAGGTACAAATTTGGAGATTTGTGGAGCATTTTAGGGTTTACATTGTATTTCATAAAGTCTTTATCAAAATTTTGAAGTAGAATGCATTAAATGTAAAATTAGGGAAAATCGGTTAAGCATAAAGTAAAAATTCAAGTTGAATTAAATCACTTTTGGGTATGTGCAGGATCATCATGGAAAAAATAGGCCCTTAAGTGGCAAAAAAATCAAAGTTAGGCAGCTTGACGTAAAAAATTGAATAAGTTATCTATATTATTTTAAAAATATGTAAGAATAGAATTTGAAGCAAATTGAATATAGTTTATAAATTACTAGGTTTGTTTAAAAAAAAAAAATCTATTTGGTGAAAATTTGAAATTTCAATGCAAGAGTACTTAAATTTCAGTGGAAAAATAAGAAGTAGGTGTTTGTCTGACCACCCTAACCAAAAATAAAATGATAATATTTTTTATAAGATTTTAGATATAATTAGAGGACTCATGTCCCATGTGATGCATATTTTTTGTAATTTTTTCTAAGTAAATAATTAATTATATTTTTTATTACAACTTTTAAAAAATATAAAACTCATATGTCAATTCACCTTAACTTGGTCAAAACTTCATGAAATTCATTTTTATTTTTTAATCCTATAGTATGTAAGCATAGAATGTGCCACATATTTTAGATTCAAAAATGTGATACCGCTTGAAAAGCTATAGATGTTTTTCAATCACCTATCAATCGAATTTAGTCATAATTTGAATAGAAAATGAATAATAATTACTTATTAAATTCAATGTAAAGCATAATTTATATTGGTGGAAAGCTACTAATCTCCTTTTAAAACCCTTTTTTTCATCAATTTTGGGTAAAAAAAAAGTTGTCAGCCACATACCCATCATATTGCCACTTTTTGGCCCATCATAATCCTGCACATACCCTTTTACACATTTGGAAGGAACCAGAGTGATTTTAATAAAATTGAAGGCAGTTCAAAGTACTTGACATCAAACCCTAGTTTTCGTTAAAGCTTGAAAAAGGTATTTACAATTATCTATATTTAGTAGGTTTGAATTTGAAGTAATTTCTATAAGCATATTCAAGAAAATTGAGGAGAAATGGCCACTCCCACTATTGTTGAGACATCTGAGAGACCCCGACCAAGATTCAAAAGAATTTTCTATAAGGTCTATGAAATGGACCCCATGGGTGTGTTTTCAAATATTTTGAGTAATTCCTTGCCCACTGAAGATACTAGAACCTACATTCATGCAAAACTGGAAGAATTTGACCATTAGGTACTCTGGGATCAGTGGTTAAAGGAGCTAATTAGAAATGATTCCTCTATGAAACTAGATTTCAAAAACCTTGTACGATTGAAGTTGGATTTTTGGAGTTTGTTCCCAGACTTTTGTGGGGAGATGTTTGTAAAGTTTATAAGGATGAAACTTAGTAGAGTGCACAAATTTGTATGAACAAGCATAGGTGGAGTAATTACCAAGGAAGTGATTAAAGTCGTGACTATTCTCTGTGACACTGGACCTATACGAGTGAAAAAAGTAGTAAAGAATGATGTAGTCATGAAACTAACCGGTGCCACATATGATGGAAGAGCACTGACCACAAAGCCCATTGCAAACCTTGCTCTAAGATATGTTGTAGTCATGATTGGTCAAAAAATCTACTTTACCAATAGAGGCAACTCTATGTCCACAACTGCAATTTATATCGCATATGGCATGATGGTTAATGGAAGGGATTATGATTTGTGTGAGTTGCTTTGGCAACAACTTATGGATAACTTGAACCAGACTAAGACAAAGAAGTATGCTTTCAATTTTGGAACTTTGGTAGTTTTTCTGTTACTTTACTTTCTAAGAGAACTACCTAGAAAAAAAATATTATATGGCATCACAACTAACTTGTGGCACATAAAATTTTTGAACATCTACTTAGCCTTGGATATTACAAAGCACAAAATGATTCTCTAACTACATTCTTTGTAGTTTTATAGAACAATATGTGTAAGGAAGTTAAGGCAGAGGAACAAATTCCTAGACTAACCTTGAGAGGAGAATATGCAAAATTTTTACAGATCTTTAACAGTTATAGAAAACATAAATAGAAATAAACAAAAGTATTTTTGGAAGCCTTGCAACATGAGCATGAAGTATGGATGGTTGTGTTGGTTATTCCTATTGTGTCATTGTTGTCAAAATGGTAATAAATACATGGTTATAACTATATAGAAAGTTTTTTTAGGTTATCAGAACTTGTTCTCTATTGATAATACTCCTTCGTGATGGATCAGTATGTTGGTATTTGAGTCCAAAACTCATCGCAAGATCTGATATGACTCTAATCTCTTAACCATGTTTTATTGACTCATTTAGACTCCTATTTCCTGGATCTTGAGAAGTCTTTTGCTATGAACATAACATTATCTCTGAAAGAGTTTAACTCTCTATCCTACTATTATTTTGTGTGAGATATACTGTGTGGGAGACTTTGCATTCTACTAAGGTGAACATTCTTGCATTGTGATTTTGGCTGATAGTCTCTTTACTGGTAGTATGATGGGAAATTAATGAGTTCTTAGATCTGGAAGGTGTTTTCTTTGAGGATTATTTGTTGGTTTAGATAATTGTGTTTTAGTCTTGGCCGACTCAGCAAATGCAATATATTATGAAGAATAATAACTGACTTGGCATATTGCACTACATGAATAAAGTGTTCAAATCCTATATGGTGTTGATGAAGAAAGGTTTTGGTTATTTTTTGTTCATCTAATTAAGCCAACCTAATTGATGAATAAGCTATGCTTGTATATATATAAGATGCTTTGAGCAATGAATGATATACACATGAGAGAAAGAAGGAAGAGTGTGAGTGTGTGTGTGTGTGTGTGTGTGAGTAAGTGAACAAAGGAAAATATCATAGACTAAATGCTTTATCAGTAGTACAAATTTGTTGAGTGATACAGTAGTTTATATTCTAAGCTTTAGTGGAACTAAACCTTGCATATTGAAAGTGTATTTCATCAGTTCTTTCTTTTGGCAGTGAGCCACTATCATTGTATCTTGGAAATGAGCCATCTTTTGTATTCAGGTTGTGAGCCTTTTTAAGGATAGTGAGTCCTAGTAGTGAGTCCCATAATATTTTTTATCTGGATTTAATATATAGTGAATTAACCCTCACCATGGTTTTTCCCATTTTGGGTTTTCCACGTAACAATCTTGGTGTTAATGTGTGTGATTGCATTGAATTGTTTCTATGTTCTCTCTTCCTAATTTAGTCAAAATCATAATAATGGTTTAGTGGATTTTATTATCAATTTATGGAATTCTAATTTACCCACTCTTAGTATTTCGGATGTTCAACAATTGGTATCAAAGCTTGGTTCCTCAAAAGAAGCCTAATAACTTGAGGAAGGTCCCAAAATTTGAACATGAGAAATTTTTTTCCTCGGAAGTAGTCTCTATTGAATTTTCAGAAGAACTGGGAGGATATGTGCAAGATCATCATGAAAAAAATAGGCCCTTAAGTGGCAAAAAAAATAGAAATATCAAAGTTAGGCAACTTGACATAAAAATTTGAATAAGTTATCTATATTATTTCAAAAATATGTAAGAATAAAATCTATAGAAAATTGAATGTAGTTTCTAAACTACTAGGTTTATTTAAAAAAATCTATTTGGTGAAAATTTGAAATTTCAATGCGTAGTACTTAAATTTCAGGGAAAAAATAAGAAGTAGGTGTTTATCTAACCACCCTAACCGCAATAAAATGATACTATTTTTTATTAGATTTTAGATATAAGTAGAGGACTCATGTTTGGATGTGATGCATATTTTTTTGTAATTTTTTTCCAAGTAAATGATTAATTATGAATTTTTATTACAACTTTTTTAAAAATAAAAATCTTATGTCTGACCACCTTAACTTGGTCAAAACTTCATGAAATTCAATTTTTTTAATCCTATAGTATGCAAAGCATAGAATGTGATGCATGTTTCAGATTCAAAAAATATGATACCATTTGAAAGCTATAAATGTTTTTCAATCAACCTATCAATTAGGACTTTAGTCATAATTCAAATAGAAAATGAATAATAATTATTTATTAAATTCAAATTAAAGAATAATTTATATTGGTGGAAAGCTGAGAATCTCCTTTAAAACCCTTTTCATTTCATCAATTTTAGGGAAATAAAAAGTCACCAACCACATACCCTACACATACCCATCATATCACCATTTTTTGGTCCATCATGATCCTACACATACCCAGAAGCCTTGAAGGACAAGTTGATAAAAGAAAATGAGCACATTGAAAATTTGCAATGTACAAGTATGGATGCATGTGATCTATTGATTAAAGGAGAAGAAATCATCACTAGCTTGCTAGAACAATTGGATGAGAAGAAAAGGATTGAAGAATGTTAGGAAATTGAAATTCAAAAGAAGATGGATGAATGCAAAAAGCTTGAATTAGAAGCAGAAAAACTGAGATCTAATCTAGAAAGGGAAGAGAGTTTTGAAGAAAAATTTAAGATAAGCTCGAGGATTCTAGATGAAAATATTAACTTGCAAAGATTAGAAAGGGATAAAAGTGGTTTAGGGTTTGTAAAAGGTCAAAGTTCTAAAGTGAAGAAATTCAATGGTAAGAAGGTGTGGTACAAAGATAAACACATCAAGGAGTGAAGAAGAAATTCAAGAAAAACTCCTATAAAATGGCATGATGCAAAAAGGTACTTATACTTCAATGGTTTTTGTCATTTCTACAAGAAATTTGGTCATAAGGAAAAGGATTGCAAATATAATGTGAATGATTCTAATGGAAAGAAGAATGGATACAAATATAGTCTATTGGATAAAAGAGAAAATGCAAAGAAGAATGTTACTTGTTATAAGTGTAGAAAACTGGAACATCTTGGTAGTAACAATAGAAGAACAAAAACCATCAATCTAGTGAAGAATAATTACCAAACCTTTGATCTGGGAATGACAAGAAAAGAAATGGAAAGGATTTGGAGAAATGAATCATTAGTCTTATCTATGCTGACCTCTGGTATAGATATTCCCATCAATTTCTAAATGAAAGCAGTGGCTACGGGGGAGCAATCATCAAAAAATCTAATAAAATCCCTTATTGGTACTTGTGTCATATCATGACAAAAGTATAATTAATGTAGTAACAAGATTAAAGTATTTTATTAGTCACTTGTGTGAAGAATTAGGTTTCCATAATTTTAAGGAATGGAAGTGCACATAGTTTTCAAGGAAATCTACCTAGAAGTTGAAGCATTTATTGCAAAATAATTTGGAATAAAAGGAATAAGGCCTATGTATTTTCAAAGAAGTGTGAAAAGGAAGCTTAGAAGAGAATTCAAAGTTTTAGAATTTGAAGAAAATATTAGACGAATTCGAAGTGAGCTCCAAAAATAGGATGTCTATACATTTTTGGTTGGAATTTTTAGAGTTATTTATGTTTGCACAATCTTTCACTTTTATTGATGTATAATTCAAAGATTGTGAATTGTGTGGATAAAGCTAGGTTGAAGAGATATATGAGGAATGTGTCAGAAGAATCTGTTGGTGCATTCCCTTGCATCCCTTCGAGAATGTTTCCTACAAAATATATTTATGCATTTGTTTACTATAATATTGAATAAATGTTGTTAGTTAAATTGAATATGCTTTGGAAAAATGAATTGAGAGAGAATCACCATGCCTACAGAGTATTAGTTGAAAAAAATTTGGATGTTTGGAGGAAAGTTCCTTTGTTTGAATTCTAGAAGAAATATATTCGAATGGTATTGAGCATAATTCATGATGAATCTTTATGGATTGATGAGGCACATTTGGTTACCAGAGAAGCAATTAGATATGTAGCCGGTCTATATTCCTCTAGACCGGTTCCTAAACTAAAGACTATGAATGAGAAAGAAATAATTGAGGTTACAGGAATGAGTTCTAAAGGAAAAGAAATTGGTTTAAGATCAATTGTTGATTTAGTAATAAGGTATGTTGCTATGGTAATTTGTCATAAAGTTTGTATCCCTAACAATGACTATAGTTTCTACTGTTGCGGTGAATATTGCTTTTGATATGGTATTAAGAGGTATGAAATATGACTTGTGTGAACTACTTCATATACATCTTTTGAAGAATTTAAAGGAGATCAAGAAGAGTAGAAAAAATACTTTTCGGTATGGAAATTTGGTTGTTTGTAATAGGAAGGTTAGAATGGTCAAATTTAGAGCTTATTGCCTGTCAAATTAGGAACTTCATGATAAACCTTGGTAGTTTGGATGCATAAGAATATGCCGTTGCTACATTCTTTGGAACATTTAAGATGAGGATGAACAAAAGGTCTAGGATTCTAGTAAGTGTTGTGGAAAGTTACTTTGGAAACATAAATTTTCTTGTGTCCATAGATTTCTATCACATAGAAGTAGTTGAATCAAGGTTGGTTTGGATATCTGAATTGGATTATGAAGTGTTAGAGATTGAAATTGATAAATATGGTAAAATTATCTTGGAAATCCCTAAGCATCTCAATGATGAAAGTACATCTACTAGTGTGACCAAAATAGGGAAGAAAAGGAAGAGTGTAGTGGAGCTAGAAGATGCAAAAGAAAGTAAGATTGAACATGAGAATGATTTAGAGAAAGTATTTAGAAAGATTTGGAAGATTTACAAAAGGTCATTCCAGATGCTACTTTTGATTCATCTATTTCTACTGTGGAGAATCTCCATGGCATGATTAATTCTTTGAAAGTGTACATCTTCAGAGTTGAAAAGTTTGTTGGAATGAAGTTTGATAAAGAATATTTGAATGATATCAAAGGAAAATGTGTGAATGCACATGATTGAGTAATGATGAAATTGGAAAATGTACAAGGTTGTGAAAAAGAGGCACAAGAAATACTTTCCTTTTGTCTAGATTGTTCTAGAAATACATTGGATATGAGAAATGAGATAAGGATGAGTGAGTCTCAACTAAGCACTCAGGAAGATACATACAAGTTAGTTGAAGATAAATATAATCACAGGTGGTCCTACATTGTGCAACTTCAGGACAAGTTTTTCTCTCTATAGGATCAAAGAAAAAATGTTATCAAGAAGTTTGTGGCACTCAGAGACATGATTAAATACAAACATACTTTTGTTTCTAGTGCTCTTGGTTGTATTGGTGAATTATCAGAGATCAATCTTAGTCCCAATACTTTAACAGATGGTATAGATTCTCTAACTAAACTTGATCTATTTTACAACTCTTATCGGTGAAAAATGTTCATGGGAAGAAGGTAAAGCATCATGGAAGGCTATCCTAGAGAGTCTCAGAGGTTCTTCTTTAGGTAAATTATGTGTTCATATCTTTTTGGCTACATTTTTTATATATACATTTATACCGGACCCCTTCCTTTGTCATTGATGTCAAAGGGGGAGAGATAAAGAGTTAGAGGAATTTTTTTTTGTGAAGAACAATTTTGATAGGGGGAGTAGTCAAAAAATTTGGTTGTGGTATACTTGAAAATATTTTGTCATGAATGTTGCCATCAATGCCAAAGGGGGAGATTACTAGAAGCCTTGCAACATGAGCAGGAAGTATGGATAGTTGCATCGATTGTTCCTATGTTGTCATTGATCTCAACATGGTAATAACTACATGGTGATAACTATGTGGGAAGTTTTATTGGGTTACCAGAAGTTGTTGTTTGCTGGTAATACTCCTTTGTGATGGATAAATATGTTTTTCTCTTAACCATGTTTTATTGAATCATTCTGACTGCTATTTCCTGGATTTTGAGATGTCTTTTTCTATGAATAGAAAGTTATCCTTGACAGAATTTAAATCTATATCCTACTATTGTTCTATGTGAGATATACTATGTGGGAGACTCCACATTCTACTAAGGTTAACATTCTTGCATTGCAATTTATGTTGATAGTCTCTTTACTCGTAGTATGATGGGAAATTAATGAATTCTTAGATCCGAAAGGTGTTTTCTTTTTAGGATGATTTATTGGTTTGGATAATTGTGTTTTAGCCTTAGCTAACTCAATTACTACAATATATTATGAAGACTAATAACCGACTTGGAATATTGCACTACATGAATAAAGTGTTAAAATCCTATATGGTGTCGATGAAGAAAGGTTTTGGTTATTTTGTGTTCATCTAATTAGGCCAATCTAATTGATGAATAAGATATGCTTGTATATATATAAGATGCTTTGTGGAATGAAAGATATACACATGAGAGAAAGAAGGAAAAGTGTGTGTGTGTGCGAGCAAGTCCAAACAAAGGAAAAGATCAAATACTAAATGCTTTATCAGTAGTGAAAATTTGTTGAGCTATATAGTAATTTATATTCTGAGCTTTAGTGGAACTGAACTCTACACATTGAAGGTGTATTCCATTAGTTCTTTCTTTTGGAAGTGAGCAACTACCATTGTATCTAGTGGTGGTGAGCCATCTTTTGTACTTAGGTTGTGAGCCTTTTTAAGGATAGCGAATCCTCGCAGTGAGCCCTGTAATATTTTGTATCTAGATATAATATATTGTGAGTTAACCCTCAGGCATGTGCAAGATCATCATGGAAAAAACAGGCCCTTAAGTGGCAATTTTTTTAAAAAAATCAGAGTTAGGCAATTTGACGTAAAAATTTGAATAAGTTATCTATATTATTTCAAAAATATGTAAGAAAAAAATTTGTAGCAAATTGAATTTAGTTTCTAAACTAATAGGTTTTTAAAAAAAAAAAATTATTGGGTGAAAATTTGAAATTTCAATGTGGTAGTGCTTAAATTTTAGGGAAAAAATAAGAAGTAGGTGTCTGTCTAACAACCCTAACCATAATAAAATGATAATAATTTTTTAAAATATTTTAGATATAAGTAGAGGATTCATGTCCAAATGTGATGCATATTTTTTTGTAATTTTTTTCCAAGTAAATAATTAATTATGATTTTTTTATTAAAATTTTTAAAAAATATAAAAACTCATATGCCCGACACCTTAACTTGGTCAAAACTTCATGAAATTCATTTTTTTTTTTTAATCCTATAGTATGTGAAGTATAGAATTTGACACATGTTTTGGATTCAAAAAATGTGATACAGTTTGAAAGCTATAGATGGTATTCAATCAGTCTATCAATCAGGACTTTAGTCATAATTCAAATAGAAAATGAATAATAATTATTTATTAAATTCAAAGTAGAGCATAATTTATATTGGTGGAAAGATGAGAATCTCCTTTAAAAAAACTTTTTGTTTCATCAATTTTGGGTAAAAAAAAGTCATCAGCTACATACACTACACATACCCATCATATTGCCACTTTTTGGCCCATCATGATCCTACACATACCCCCTCACTGTTGTTTTTCCTATTTTGGGTTTTCCATGTAAAAGTATTGGTGTTCATGTGTGTGATTGCATTGACTTGTTTCTATGTTCTCTCTTACTGATTCTGTCAAAATTGTAATAATGGTTAAGTGGATTTTATTATCAATTTGTGGAATATTGATTTACCCCCCTCTTAATGTTCTAGATGTTCAACAAGTATCATGCATACCACAACACGATTATTTAAGTAGGGAAAACAATTTTGGGAGAAAACCCCCACACTCCAAAAGCTGCCCAATATATATTCAAAAATTAAAAGATTACAATATACTTGTGGAGCAAGCTTCTCACAGGAGTATCACCACTAGAGATCAAGAGACACCATGACCGCTATCAGACTCTCAGAATAGACCACCATCTACATACATCCCACCCACTTATAAAAATATTTTTGGAACCTTTTAGAATTAGGGTTTTACAACGTCATTTTTAATTTGACATCTTAACGAAAAAACATTGATGTGTCATGATGCAGGAGTATCCAGTGGTGTAAGAGCAATCTTGCATCACCCAAAAATAGTTAAATTTCAAGTTTCTCAGTTTTTAGATGTTTTTACATTTTTTGATACCCTTTTCGTCATAATGAAATTCCCAATTTACGGTTTTTATTCTTTATTCCTGGGTTGAAAGATATTGCAGTTTTAGTTGCCCAGATTTGCACCTGAAAATCTTCTAAGTTAGATTTGAGGCACTTAGAGTTCCCAGATCAGCCCCGAAACTTGCCAAAATTGGCGTAGTGGATTTTGAGCGTGTTATTGACTTTGAGACCTTTCCAATGGTTCAAACGGTTCGCGAATCGGAGTCCCAGATCAAAAATTATGGCCCCAGGAAGTTGGCGCACTTTCTAGAAGATACAATTGCAAATGTTCTTTTGAAATTTGAACTTCAAGTTGTAATTTTCTGTGCTAAACCACCTAAAATCAAATTTGAATGTTGTTTTGGCTCCAAACTAAAGAGGAGCTCTATTTATGGGTGGGTTTCTAATTTTTGGGTAACTTTTTTGGGGACAAGCTCGCATATTGCGAAAGGGTGATTCTGTAGCTTTCTGTAACTTGCATGTGTTGTAGAACTTGGGGATTTGAGATCCTCTGCATGTAAGAAGCTCCATTTTCTGAATAATAAAATTATTTTCTTGTTTTTTGGTTATTTTCTAAGTCT
>VDFB02373398.1:0-21549 GCA_007258455.2 Sequoia sempervirens
TCTCACCCTCTCTATCTTTCCCAAGTTATATTCATCTCTCTATCTCTCCTTTATATCCATATCCCTCCCTCTCTCCCTCTCCCTATCACTTTCTCTTTCTATATCTCTCTACTTCTCTCCCTATCTCTATTTCTCTCCCTCCATGTCTCTTTGTGTGTTTTAGATTTGCAAGTTGAAGAAAAGTTGAAGATCTCAAAAGTGCAAAATTGCAAAGTTGCATTTGTTGTCACCTTTGTTGCTATATCACAAAAACTCATATTCCAAATTTATTTTCGATTGTTCGATTGTGAAAATCAGGAATCTAAAAGTGTAGACATAGGAGCAGAGGACCCATAAACCATTTAAAAAAATCCCTACACAGGACCCATTCGCGATAGGGCGAATGAGTCCTCAGACAACTTCTGAAAACACCATTTTGTGAGAGGTACACAACATTTATCTCTTCTAGATTTGCTAGAAACTTTGTAAGTTCCTTCAATTTTATGTTTAATCTACTAAATCCAATTGATAGTGTAGACATCAAAAAATTGTCCTCTTACGATACCTTGTCACAACATTGCATTGTTTGGACACCTTGTAGCATGCTTTGCCCTAGGTACCCATGTCATCATATATTTAATTAAATAAATTTTATTTATTTAATTAGATTCATAATCATTTTCATCCATTCCTCTAATGTTAATTAAATAATTTATATTATTTAATTAATGAAATCATAAATTTAACGTTAATTAAATAAATCCAAAATTTGTTTAATTAATAAAATCTTAAAAGGATCTTGTCGCTTTCTTTCCAAATTTGAACTCATGTGCATCTAATTAATTTATTTAATTAGATAATTCATCAATTATCCTTCTCATCTTTTTTAGGATTTATTTCCTTTGAAAGATAATCAAAATCTTTCTATATCTTTCACATCTTATCTTATCTTGTTTTAATTCCTTTAAAACAATAAATCAAAATCTTTCTATCTTTTGAAAATCTTATCTCATCTCATTGTTTTTCCTCTTTTGACAAAAAATCAAATCATTATCAATCTTATCAAATCTTATCTTTGTCCACATTGAAAATTTATAAATCAAACCTTTCACAGGCCATTTGCATCGGATCTTCTTCATACATCTGCATTCTGCCAAAATCATTCCTCAATCTTTCAATCCATCTCTATCATTCTTCATCATTGCGTCGTTATGCTGCTGAAGTGAACAACCAACATTCCTCCATCATCAACCTTCAAAATCTCGCATTCTTGGTATAATATGCATTTATTTTTAAATCTCGTTCTTTAGTAGTCATTTTGTGGAGCTTAGCATACAAATCGGAGAGCTTTAGCAAAAATACTGGAGATAGAGGACAATGGGACGTCTTCAAAGGAGCTGCTGCATTGAGAGTTTGCTTTACTTTGTTTAATCAGTTTTCCTTTGATTTAAAGTTTCATTGGTGTGCTTGAATAGTATTTATTTCATTTTAATACGCACATATTTTCAATCACACATTTTTGGCGCCCACCGTGGGGCTTTGCCCCGTTTTTAATATCTACTTGCAGATTTTATTGATTTTTTTGATGCAGATCTGACAGTTTTTGGACAAAACTGCAAGTTTTACCAATTTCTTCATATCTTCTACACAGTGGCGAATTTTTCTACAATATTTTTACAAAGTCTTTTGCATCATCTCAAGAGGCTACAGTAAAAAAATTGAGGGTGTATCATTGTTTTTGTAGAAGTTATCGTAATTTTATGTTTTTTCATAAAATTGGTTTTCTGAATGCAAATCGGTGAATTTTTTAGATTTTTTTACATTTTCGGAAAGTTCCTTAAATTCTAATGGGGGTCTGTGTTTTACAGATTTAATTTTGAGGTCAAAAACAATGCGAAAAAATCCGATCTTCATTTTCTGTGTGATTTCCATAAATCCGCGTTTCTGAGAGCAAAACAGAGAATTTTTCTGACTTCTTTACATTTCTGGAAAGCTCTCAGAAAATTAACAGGGATATCTTCTTTGAGTTTTTATTTTTGAGATCAATAAAATCGTCAAATAATAAAATCTAATTCGGCTATGTTAAAAACATGTATCTGAAATCGCAATTTTCTGATGAGTTTGTTTTTTTTTCTTTTGCTGCATTATAATATTATTTTTTTGATCTTGTAGGTGATCATAAGGAGCTCTAGTAGCAGCAATATCACTCACAACAATAATTTGGAAAGCGAGAATAACCAGGTGCACTCATTCCATCCTTAATCTCTTAATCTTGTTTGTCAAACATTTCAATTTGGGGCATAAAATTAATCATTGTTTGCAAACACATTTGGATTTGGGCTCTTAAAACGAATATTGTCTTCAATCACATATTGAAAATCTGGTCTAAAATTCACCACTGTCTTCCATCACATTTTGATTTGGGATTTAAAAAGAACAAGTGTTTGAACTTTTTTACACACGTTTCATTTCTAATCTAAGGGAAATTAATCATTGTGAGCATGAGTCAAGTGCGTGTGTGATCACAAACACCTCACTTGATTTGCTTTTGTCAAACCCTTCATAGGAGGCCTGCTAGGGGATTTCATCACCCCTAGGGACGACCTCAATCGAAGTGTGAATCGAAAGACACGCTTGTTTGGAAGTTAAAATCTTATCACTCTTGGCTAAGCCCCAAAGAACTTTATACCTTTGGGAAGTGAAGGTGAAGGGTGGGTTACCCCTTTCTCCCGGCTGTGTGGCAGGATTTTTCTTTCAAATCATCCTTAGTCAACCTTGTTCAAATTAGTTTGAAACCTAATTGGCCATACCCACTTGACTAGTTCTAGGACTTGTTGATGTGTCTTCTTTAAGTGTGTGCTTAATAATCACATTCATAATTTCAAATTCAAACTTGCTTATGTGTCTTGCGTGTGTGATTCATGTGTGTGCATGTGTGACCATTCATTTAAACATTTCCAAATCAAGCTAAACATCAAACACATAAAGACAAGTCACTCTACACATTCTTCTAACACATTCATATCCAATCACCATCAATCCTAATCAATCCAAGTCATCCAATCTAATCATTCCACATCATCACCATCACCACTTGTCAAAATGGTCATAATCATAAACAAGCCCAATCCTAATCATAAGCCCAAAATCATAACCCAAGGGGGCTATCCCTCTAGGCCAAATCATGAGACAAAACCTAAGCCCGAGATCATCATTCAAGGAGTCCCTTTCTCTAGATCAAATCATGAAACAAAACCAAAACATAGAATCAGACTTCGAGGGGCTTCTCCTACCACCTCTAATGATGACATGAACTATGTTGCATACTTTGAGGAGCAAATCGATGTACAAGAGCTTACACACATGTGTGACACCATGCCCACATTGGAAAACAAAGACCTAACATCTCAACTTCAAAACCTCCTTCAAACACTTCACCAAATACCCAAACCCCTAGACCATCAAACAATACAAAGCCTTCAAACCCTCTTCCAAAATTTTCAACAAATCAAATCACCTCAAATCCAACACCTCCTAGCTCAAGCCAATCAATTCATTGCCACTTGTCAAACTCAACAACCACAACATCATCCCCTATCCATTCATTATCAACCAATGCCACCTCAACCTTATGTTTCATCTCCTTCCACCTCATACCAATCTAATCCATCCACTTCTTCGTATGTCAATGCCACATCAACCTATCAAGCCACATCACAACAAACACATGTGAATATAAGTTCTACATTGCAACAAGGCCAAACTTCCTCAAGTTCTAATGCCACTTTCGACAAGGGGAACACCAATCTAGTTCTTGCACCCTCTAACTTTATCATACCATCATCCAATCAAAATAAAAATCCTAAGCCAACACCTCCCACCCATACACCTACAAAGGATGTGACCCAAGGGCTACAAGCAAGGAATCGATTGTCGCCATGTCATTCAACACATATACTTGAACATACCAAAGAGTCCTCAAACATCATGCCAAGTCCTTCAAGTCAACCATGTCATCCACAACCCCTTGAGCCAATTCGAGAGTCTCCCGTCATAAGTCCAAGTCACCCTCTTTCATGCTCATATGTCGTTGACCATCAAGAACATGTCAAGTCTCTTCAAGAGTCATCCCCTTGCAATTTCATTCAAGCAACCCAAGAGTTATATCAAGATTCTACTCCCAAGCATGTGGAAACATCAAGCCCTAGTCCTAATCAAGATCAAATCATTTTCATCCAACCCATCCATAATCTATATCGTTTTTATGATCAAGATGATATCCATAATGATGAAGAGCCTATCCAAGAGCAACTTGATCCTATACCCATCCATGAGAAAGATATTCCAAATTCACCTCAACCTAGTCCTATCCATGATCCATCAACATTCACTTCCCTTGATGAGACAAGTGCCTCCCAAGAACACATAGAAGATCAAACAAATACCTTGGATCTAAGTGAACACAATGCTAATCAAGATCCCAATGATCCCATGTCACCCACTACCGATCCCATTGCAAGTCCTCCATCATATCCTATTGGTCTTTCTACCTTCATTCATGAATGTTCCTCCTTCGAACAACCACAACCATTATCTTCTCCATCCAATAAGGAAATCATGTCTAGTGTTTCACCTACACCTAGTCCTATTGTCCATTGCACACTCCAAAATATGAACCACCAAGGTAAAGGTCTAGGCCTTCATGAACAAGATATTTTGGAGCCTATACATGTCAAAGTCCCTCCACGCTCTTATGGCCTTGGACATACACCCCAAGGACAACAATCTAAAGATGTTGGTACTTCCTCCATGCATCCTAAGTCCACTTTCCATCATAAAGCCTATCATATCCCTAAAACATATGTTGCCATTCCACCTCCATCATCCTACAAATGTCAAAAGCATGTGACCATACACTTCCCTCCATCCACTCTACCACCATTGCTTGCAACTCCTAATATCCCTCCATCTAATCTACCTCCACTTCTCCCAACACCTAATATCCCTACCATTCAATCCTCTTATCCCTCCATCCATAAATACCCTAACATTCCTAATCATGACCAACAAATGCACACATTGTATAAACATGAAGCTTCCACCAATTCCACCATACCCATGGGATTCAAAAGCAATAATTTCAATCCCTCTACCTATAAAGTAAAAAATTCTAAGGGTTCTCATGCCTTAGGACATCAATACAAAAATTTAAAGCCAAGTGCATCTAAAAAGTTATATAAGCCCATACCTCCAAAAGTAAAGGCCAAAACTAAAATGGTTTGGGTACCTAAGCAAAAAGAAAGCAAGTCAAATGAGGCATCCATGTCACAAAAATCCCAACCATCCACTTCCATCCCACATTCTCATTCCATTCAAAAATCTAAAATTCCTAAAACCCACAAGAAAAATAAAAATCATAAAAATACTAAGTCTATGTGGGTACCAAAAACACTTTATCCACCACCTCCTAAGCAAACATCTTCATTGCTTCCTACACCGCATCCACATCAAAAGCTTCAATGTTTATCACGGTGTGTGCAACCATTGGTCATGGTTCCCTTCCATTTCACAACGATCCCACATACCTCCACCTCCCCATCCTTCAACTACTATCCTACATATCTTCCCAATCACCTTCCTATGGTCCATGCTTTTGCATAAACCTTTCATCCATCCTTTTGCACAAGTCCTATTCAATCCACATCATCATCCACTATTCCCCATCCATTCTTACATAAGACCATCATAATCCATCATCTACCTACTCCATTTCTCTTTCATGTCAATTCCTTACCAACATCTATGAGCATAATGACATGACATGGTCCATGCAATGACATCCATATCTAGTGGGACTATCACCTTTCATGGAACTAGACACTTGATTCCATCCTATCCATATTCCCCTTCTCCTATCCAAAAACAAAAAAAAAAAAAAAAGTAAAGAAATCCCTTAGTCTAATGGTGAAAGCACGGAAGCGAGGCACCTAGATAAGTACCATGATGAAAACCTAGCAAATAGGCATCATGCATAGGTTGATCTTCTATGTCACTTACACTTGGGGGCACAATGTCTTATCTATCCAACCTATCATTTTCATGTCATATCATTTCCATCCTACCTACCATCTTTAGCCATCATACCTATCATATCGAGTCCATTCATCCACCCTTCTTCTTTTGATCTTGATGAAGATATAAGGGAAAAATGTTGAAACATGCTTTTTTGGGTATCTCTTGACATACCTCATCCTATCCAAACAAACCTATCATTATCCTATTGCCATAAGCTCTGTCATGAAAAATCCTAAGTCTTGTACCTAGAATGGGGCATGTTATTCCTATGCGACATAGTTTTTGGAAATCACATCCTTGCTCTCTTATGATGTATACATCCATTCCATTCACTATGACCTATCCTTTCCATCCATCTATCATGAGCCTTTTATCCCTTATCCCATCACCCACCCTTTTATCCATCAATCCCATCTATCTCCTTGCACCTAGACTTGGTTTTCTCCTTGTCATTGGTATCTAGCACAAAGGCTACTCAAATTTTCATCCTTTGAAACGTCTAAAACATTTCAAAAAAAAAAAAATTTCAAAATTTCAAAAATCGAGAAAAATTCAAAACATTTCAAAGCAAAAAAATCCAAAAAAACATCCAAAATATCAAAAATCCAAAAAAATCAAAACATTTCCAAGCAATAAAATCAAACCACATCACTTCTTCTCATCAATCTAATCATTATCATCAAAATCATTCCAATCCAATCAATTCCCCAATCCAATCATTCAACCATTCAACCAAATCAATCATCTTCATCAAAACCATTTCATCCAATCAATCATCATATCATTACAAACAGTTTCTTCAAATCAATCAAACCATCTTCAATCATTCCAAGCAATAATCCAAATGCAAGTCCATCCTTAATCCATACCAATCAAGTTAATCAATTTTGTCAAATTATCCAATCACATCCTTTGGTCTTGATCCTAATCTTTTCGTAAACCAAATCAACCAATCAATCATTCAATTATCAGTCATCCTTGTGTTGCTCTAGGGACATCGCTCCCCCACAATGACAACACTATCATCATCATCAATCAATCAATCAATCAATGGTTTACAGCTTGACAGGGGCAACACCTTGTTTGTTTTTGGTATCATTTGTGCATGCTTGCTTGCTTGCTTGTGTGTGTTATCATTTTATCTTTCATTTGTATCAAATATGTATCATTCTAGCTAATATTCATATCTTGTGTATGTTGGAGTAGCTTTTTGTACTATCCTTTGCATCTAAGGTCATATCATACCTTTTGTGCATTAAGACTTTAATGCTCTAAGTCTCCTTCCTCATACATCTAGACAAGGTTGTATTACGCTGGGGCATGAGACACATTGTCACCTTGGTCCTTATATCTTGGTGCATAACGTCTAGTGCTAAATCAAACATCATGGTTGCTCACCTTCATTGCAGCATAACATTATCATTCATCCTTCATCCACTTTCTATCTACGCGTGTTCATCTCGTCTATCCTTATCATTTCATTTTGAGGAGCCCTGCAGTGTTTCAACCGCCCTATCCTCTCGAGGGGGCATCGTCATTCCATCATCATCCTATCTTTATATCATTATCCATTTTCCTCTATCCATACCTCAACTTCTTTGAAATGATGTTACTCGACACAAATCTCATCATCTCGAACATCATCTCAAAGAGGGGCAAAATGTAGACATCAAAAAATTGTCCTCTTACGATACCTTGTCACAACATTGCATTGTTTGGACACCTTGTAGCATGCTTTGCCCTAGGTACCCATGTCATCATATATTTAATTAAATAAATTTTATTTATTTAATTAGATTCATAATCATTTTCATCCATTCCTCTAATGTTAATTAAATAATTTATATTATTTAATTAATGAAATCATAAATTTAACGTTAATTAAATAAATCCAAAATTTGTTTAATTAATAAAATCTTAAAAGGATCTTGTCGCTTTCTTTCCAAATTTGAACTCATGTGCATCTAATTAATTTATTTAATTAGATAATTCATCAATTATCCTTCTCATCTTTTTTAGGATTTATTTCCTTTGAAAGATAATCAAAATCTTTCTATATCTTTCACATCTTATCTTATCTTGTTTTAATTCCTTTAAAACAATAAATCAAAATCTTTCTATCTTTGAAAATCTTATCTCATCTCATTGTTTTTCCTCTTTTGACAAAAAATCAAATCATTATCAATCTTATCAAATCTTATCTTTGTCCACATTGAAAATTTATAAATCAAACCTTTCACAGGCCATTTGGATCGGATCTTCTTCATACATCTGCATTCTGCCAAAATCATTCCTCAATCTTTCAATCCATCTCTATCATTCTTCATCATTGCGTCGTTATGCTGCTGAAGTGAACAACCAACATTCCTCCATCATCAACCTTCAAAATCTCGCATTCTTGGTATAATATGCATTTATTTTTAAATCTCGTTCTTTAGTAGTCATTTTGTGGAGCTTAGCATACAAATCGGAGAGCTTTGGCAAAAATACTGGAGATAGAGGACAATGGGACGTCTTCAAAGGAGCTGCTGCATTGAGAGTTTGCTTTACTTTGTTTAATCAGTTTTCCTTTGATTTAAAGTTTCATTGGTGTGCTTGAATAGTATTTATTTCATTTTAATAGCACATATTTTCAATCACATAGATAGATTGCATTTTGGAATTGTTTTGCTATTTTTAATCTTTCTCCCCAAAGTGTTGGTTGACCTAGACCCTCGTCCACACACAAATAAAGGAAATTGCAAGATTCCTCAAAGAATTCACTCACCTAAGGGTTAGAAGTGGATTTTGAATTGAGGGATCTCATTTCCTGAATGAAATAGAAGAATAAGTAGGTTCATTCACCCCATTTTCCCTTTCTATTTATAGTAAGTTTGGTGAAACATTCTAAATTTAGTATAAAACCCTGTGTTTGAACCCCTACACCATTTTTCTATGTTTCAATACATATCCATCTCCCTCTCTATCTCTCTCTTACTCATACACACACGCTCCTTGTTTCTCCCTCCCTATCTCTAGCTTTATCTCTCCATATTTAAATTCTTACATATCTCTCTCTATCTCTATATCAATATCTATCCATCTCTCTCTACCCCTATATCTTTCCCTCTCTACCCCTCTCTATATATCACTTCTTATCTCTATCTTTATATTTCTATCTCTCCCTCTCTCATTCTCTCTCTCTCTCTCTATATTTATCTCCTCCATTTCTATCTATCCCTTTGTCCTCTCTCTTTATCTCTCCCTCTCCTCTCCATATCCCTCTCCTCCATCTCCATCTCTATCTCTAGCTACCTCTCTATCTCTAACTCCTTATCTCTCTCTTTCTCTCCCTCCCCCCCTCTATCTCTCCATCTCTCTCCCTCTCTCTCTATTGCAAACATAACATGAGCCTATTGGTAATGAAGCCTTATTATCTTCCCGATTCAGAGGTTAAATTGTTTTAGTTATGTTCAAATCACTGTAAGTAGATGCATAGTTGATTTGAAGCTATTGCTTCTCCATTGAGACTTTTGTTGCACAAACAATATAATTTTCTAAATGGCCTACCAATTGACCTCATGTATACTACACAAATGTAAGTAAAAAATAGATTGAAAAATTCCAATTGACGTTCCACACTTCTTCGGTGTACCCATTGCACACCGAGGCGTGATTGCTAATTATTTTAATTGATTATCTTTATATGCTAATTTATGGATGTTCTATTATTTAAGTTTTATTTTATTATTTTAATAGTGTGAATCCAAATCTTATAAAATAACTAATTGATTTTTGTGAGATTTTTTTTAATAAAAAAAAACAATTACATACATTAAAAAAATTTCTTTAAAAAAGATGTAAAAATAAGTAACATTTATTTATTTTAGAAATATTTAATAAAATGACGTTATAAAACAAAAATAAAAATCATTTTACCTTGATTTCCCGCTATAACACCCCCCAAATTTCTTAGCCAATTATGTTTAAGAAAAATATTTTTTACAATTTTAAAATTGAATATTTAACATGTTCACTTTAAAAAATTAAATAATATTTGAAGAGCATAAAATTCTAATTTTTAATTGATTCAAAACCAACTTATCAATAACTAATTAACAAAATGAATTACTCAGAACTGGTGTATTGATAATTGAACTAAACATCACATTGAAAATATACTTTAAAAAAAATAAAAAAATAATTGAGAACAGATTTTTTTTGAAGAGAACAACATCGAAGGAACAAAATAAAAGAGCGCTAACGAAGATCCTCTGTTTCCCGCGTCCAATAGAGGCAGGCCTGCGTTGGAATTGAGTTTTTGCATTTGCGGAGATGGCAGAAGCAGAAACGGTGGAGATATCTGAGTCGGAGGAGGATGAGTTGTTTGTGGACGCGGAGGAGTGGCAGTGGGAGAGTGCATTGGAGGAGCATCTGCGGGGGTTGGGTGTGAGGCCCCGAAGGGAGTGGCTGCAGCACTGCCTTAACTCCATCGTCAATCCCAACATGAGCGTCGCACAACAGGCGGAGCACTGTCTCTCCCACTTCTTGTTTGCGGATTTTAACACGGCAGGAGATGCCATTCTTCCCCCCAATATTCACACATTGCATGGCACCGACATCCCTGGCCCCTTTCTTTTGCAGGTATTCCACCACATCAAACTAAATTACTCGTCGGGTGCTGCTAAGGTAAATTATGAGTTTTTAAAGCAATATGTCCCGTGTATTTTTAGTATTTTTTTCAGAATTTAGAAAAATATGTCATGCAAGCAGTCACATTGACATTAAACTCCCTAAGTTGGTGGGGAAGCTTTTATCCCCTCCTCAGCAGCAACCTAAAGCTTATTATAATTAAGCATGTAAAGCTGCTACTTTATAGGTAAAGGTTCAGAGTATACTCAAAATAAAACTAGGAGCTTGGACCACACTGTATTGTTTTATTGGTCAAAGAGTCAAAATAAGTAGTGGGACAATGTGCACGCTATTTGAAACCCAAATCATTGCTTCTCACACGGTTTGCTGTACATTGAAATTAATAATGTGACTCAACATTAAAAGCAAGCTAGTCATGATATATATCCTTTCTCTTCAACCTGTGATTTTTACAATGTGAAAAGACCAGACAACAGAAATTATAGGTAGTACAATCTACTATATAGTTGCTAAAAATTCAGTAACTATTTTGCAACACATGAATACCTTGAACCCATAGCAAGTATTTTTAGGTCATTGCTCACTAATCATTTTTTCAAAGTCTTTTTGTTTTAAAATGCAAATGAAATTTTCACAGTCAGAAGAGCATCTGGGAAAAACTGTGTATATTGTTTTTATCAACATTTTGGAATAATGTTATATTTAAAGCTTGCCTTGTATGCAAGCATTCTATTTCAGCATTGAAACTTAAGTAGTTTATTTTGTATTTATTTTTAACAAATTACATTGCATAAGCCTACAAAACCTTGTAAACACTGTATATTTTGTTTTTATCAACATTTGGATCACCAGAATCAACATGGAATGTTGTCCAAACTAATGTTACCAGAAATGAGAAACAAAAATGATATTGAGATGAGAAATGGGATTGCAAAGGTTTTGCATAAGAAATAAATATGTATACGAGTATGATTTCCAGAAATAAGAAAAAAAAATGAGATTCCTCAATTGCATACGATGCCAATGCTTCTAGCATAAGGAAGTTTTTTAAATTTGTAAAGATATATAAAAGCTAATATTTTTGAAAGAAAGAAAATATTGAACAAACATTGATAGTTTTACATAATTTCAATTTAGAAAAAAAAAAAAATAGCCATATATATGAATCATGATTCGAATAAACTAAATATCACATTTCTTTGTTGTTTCTATCAAAAATTCTTTATTAACATGAAATGGCAAAATGTTAGTAGCACATCTTATTTCAGTCTATCTCTATTTCTTATTGACTTTAATTATTGGTTACTGCTGCCTCATTATCTAATCACTAGTTAGTCTGCACAGATAAAATGAACAGTTCTTTTGTGCCTCGTAGTCGAAGAATCTTGATTACTTTAGTCTATCTGTCTGTTGATTCGGCAACATTTCAGTTAAAAACCTGAATTTGATAAAAGGTTATATAATTACTGTAGAACGATATCAATCAATATTTTGTTCATGATGCTAATTGGAACTTCATTCTTATAATATTGAATTTTTATTTTCTTTGAGTCATCGGGAATACTGTTCATGTTTAATTTCATCCAAATTTGCTCAATTTGATTGCTCCATTATTGAATGCTTACTGACTTTATAAGGTCATTTTCCCATCATTTTTCATTTTTTTCCCTTATCATCGAACTTTCCAGAATGTATTTGATGCAATATCACTGGTTTCAGCTCATCTTCTTCAGAAGCATGTCATTCTAATATTTCCTTCTTTCCTTAGCTTTTTTTTTGTTGTCCATGAAGACAAAGGCTTCTCATGTAATTGACATAATTGCTGCAGTCCTTCTTGTAACTTTTTAATATTTGTAATTGGTTTTCAATGGCCACCGTTAAGCAAGGGACTGAGAACTCCGTTGGCACTTCTACCTTTTATATGTTAGCAACAGTTCATTTTGCAGTTGAAATGCAGAAAAAAACAACTTACTTTTGTGCCCTAGGATTTCAAGAAGAATCTAAGTTACAGATTGGTTAAGGACAGGGAGGGTTTGCCATAAAAATTAGCGAAAGAGTGGATTCTCAACAATATAGAACAAGAGTCATCTTGTACCTTGGGTTTCACCATGCAATATCATTTTTAGGTGGTGGATTCTCTTTTAAAGTTAGTGTCTGAATATCCTTGGAGATTGAGATAGGGCACATCAATGTATAGGGGTTAGAACTAAATGAGAAGATCAAAGAAGGAAATAAGGTTGCAAGGAGACTTCGGGACAACATACTTATTGAGACAACATCTATTCCAATATTCATGCAAGTTCAAGATTTTATCCTTGTCTGCATCAAGCATTATGATCCTGAGAAGAAGGAAATATCAATATATTAGGTAAGTGGTCAAGTCCTTTGCAAATTTGATGTTAATTCTAATGAGCACACACTTGTATTGAGTCTTTTCAATTAAAACTTTAATAATCACAATAAAGTAATCACACAAGATCCACACACATAAGAGACACAAGATTTTACGTGGATGAACTTCTATTACAAACTTCATAGGCACCAACCTACTGGAGACATCAATCCCCAAAACTGAGCACCAACACAGCAAGAGACATCAATCTCTTCTAATGAGAGGCACCAATCTCCCGATCTCCTCAATCAGATCCACCGACCTCTGAATGAATATTAAGTGTATTGTTACTTCAAGATGCTTCACAAATCTGCCTTAATATCTTCACCAAAATATGCTATATTTCTGCTCTTAGATCTCCTATAATTCTGTTATAATCTTTCTCTTAGATCTGCTATGATTTCTTCACAAAATCTGCTCATACACTCCTTCACATTTGCTTATAGATCTGCTCCAAAATCTGCTCCTCAATCTGCCTTGAATAAGAAAGATATTCAATAATTGCTTACCTTCAAAATCTCCAGTCAATCTTCTTTTTTATCATGCAATGGGAGGCGACTTCATGAAAGTGTATGATTCTTCACAATGGTTGCAACTTCTTGATACATATGCACTTTTTCACATTGCCTTTTAATACTAAACTTGGGAGCACCACTTAGGGGTTGGCCCCTATAGAAAAAATAATTTAATTTATTTTTAAAAACTCCAAAGAGGGCGCCACACTAGGGGAGGTCGGCCCACACATAAAAAATATTTTATTTATTTTAATTACAAATTGAAGAAGGGCGCCAAGTAGGAGGGAGTCGGCCAACAATAAAAATAATTTAATGACTACCTTGTGAGGATAAAACGGTCTTGGAATGGGTGCAATTTCTTCTTCCTTCATTGTGACATGACATTAATACGATCAATGACAATTATTCTAACAAATTCTATTGAAAGTATTTTCAGTTTGGTGCTCTATGAAGAAACTTGAGATTAACGTAGAAAAAGTGAAGTGTGGAATAAAAAAACCCTTGAATGTTAGAAACATGTCAATAAACAGTGGTTGAAAGAAAGCAATAAGTGTCCTTTAAAGTTGGTTAGGAGAAATGAGTTCAAAGAAGAGATTGCAATTATGATTACTTTGCTCAATTGAGTGATGGGGCAAGATGAAGCATAGTTCACAAACTTGGATTAACCCCAAATTTCAAAACTTGGCAAGACTTAGCAAAACTTGACAACTTAAAAGAATGCTTTAAAAAATGGATGTTTTTCACTCAACAGTCATGTTTTTCAGTCTAATGTCACATTTTAGTATGCAGGCATTTTTAGGGCTCGTTTTTTTTTTTCCCAGTCTATAGTTGCATTTTAGGACACATTTTCAATAAACAAGCGTTTTTAGGACATGTTTTAAGGCAAGCAAGAGGGATAGTGAAATACTAGATTTTATAGTGTTTTTGGGTGTTTTTAACCGAATTTTTCTTGTGTTTCAGACCTACAAAAGCTCAATGTGGGAAATTTTCAATGAGTACTTGGTGTGAGAAATTCTATGCCACCACTTGGCAACATTGCGAGTTTGCAAACTATGAGATGGAGCAAGAATGTTTTAGCCATGTGTTGGAATAGGCCTTGTAAAAATTTTTCTTGGCATGGTTGTTGGTTTAAGTGTCTTTATCATTTTGTGTGAGGCTCTAATTTCTCCCTGGTCTGGTTAATTCCTTTGATTGGCTGTTTATCTTTGTAACATGATTTGATTTTATCCATTGTTGTCTTTTGGTAGCTCAAATAGTTATTATGAATGGTCATTATAAACATTTGTTGTTCATAATAAGCAAAAATGTTGATTAATCTTTTTTTCATTGAACTACATCTTCATTTGTCTTTAATGCCTTATACTAGGTTGAATGGTCAAAAGATTTTCATGTTTATGTTTGTCTATCAAATATTGATCAATTGTCCTATATCTATATATCTATGGATCTACCAAAGTAGTGGATGTGAATTTGTAGAAGCTCCACAGTGGCTAAGTTTTGCACTTGGCCATTTTCCAGATGGCATGGTGACATGTAAGTTCTAGTTGATGTGGACCCTTTTGGTTGGCCCTCATCCTCAAGCATTAGTCATTAGTAAATAATCTAGCGGTGGTTTGCAAAGTCTTTATGGTTTGTAGTCAATATAATGTGGTGATTTCTCATTGTTATTGATGGATCTATAGAATCTTAGATGGCCAAGTGGGGCCCATGTGTAAAGTCTAGATCCTCCGTTGGCCTTCAATCTTCTCTGATAGTTTTTTGGATTGTGTTGTATGGATGCCTTCGACACTTTGTAGTAGATATATATATAATGAATGTGTACAACTTGGGATTCATAGATATGCAACTTCTTGTTGATTTATGTGATTGGTAAGCTTCACCATTTATCACCTCTGAAGTTCAAACATGTTATGCATTATGCATCAAAATTTGAGATCTTAAAATTTCAATGGCTTTTTATAGCAAGAAAATGCTACAATTCATTAATGAGGCTTTAATGAAACCCTAATCTGATTGCTTAAAGCTAATTTTGAGCACTCTTGATGTCACAATGAGAATCACATCCCTCACAAGTGATTAAGGCAACTAGGGAGACCCTCGCATAAAGTTTTTAAGTTGCAATTGTGATTTAAAACTTCTTGGTCTGTGGTGCAATATTCTCGAGTAAGTTCAAAATTTTCTTTGCTATTCTTGGTGCTAAACTTGAAAGTGAAGGATCTAATTATATTCAATTTTTTTGAAAAGTCGTGAGGGTTAGCTAGTTAAATTGTGGGGTAGGAGAATTATTGTTTGTAATCAAATTGTAAACCATGGGAGAATCAATTAGCATTGTATTGATATTTCCTTGCCAAATCTGAAAGCCCTACAACATAAAATCAACCATGGCTCCTCCAAACCATGCTAAACTAAGACGCCCTTTGCATTCCCCATGGCATCTAAACATTTCAAGAAATCAACTAGAAGGGGTGAGGGCAATGTACAATTTTTTGAGGATTTTAGAAGAAATATAAATGGTCCTTTGAATTCTATGTGGGCTGGGATTTATTTCATTCAGCATGGTAGAAGAGAGATAAGAGAGTCCTTGTATACAATGCATGGGAGTATGACTTAGGGAAGGTAACAATGCTCAATTGCTTTCCAAACATTGATGTCATAGAATGTGTTGGGGCCCAATCTAATAGTGTAAACTTTTGCTTGAGTTTTGTCCCCCTTTGTGCATTTAGCCTTATTTTGCCCATCATTTATAAATGATCTGAAAAATATTCAAATGGGTCTCCTTTGGTCAAATTTGCCTATGTTTTGTTCTTCGTCATCCTCTATATCCCTATCATGTGTTGAAAGTTGTAAAAATGCAAGAAAGCCCCTAGTCTGGGAGTGTTTTAATTATTTTCCATTGTTTTTGTAGTATTGTGGACAATTGGAAATTTCCTACTTGTCCAATGTCCCAATCTTGATGTCTAGCTTGCATAATTTCTCCACAAGGTCTATTGGGTCTTCCATTCCTTCCATTTTCTTTTGTTTCCTCCTTTTGTGGGTTTTTGGTGGACATTTGAACATTAGTGTATTTATCCTTACCTCCCTTCCTTTCTCGCATTCCTGCATATCTTCCTTTTCCTCACCTTTGTGGACTTTCAATGTGGGTTCAAACTTTTTCTCCTCCACTTCATCCACTTCCCTATTCTAGTTCCACAAGATTTTCCCACATCATTCCCACTCCTCTCGAGATTCATTTCCACCTCCGAACTTCCTCCAATCCTATCTCTATCTCTGATTGTTTTTTATTCTTGATTCGTAAGTGCTTTTTTAGACTGGAGCTATGAGCTAGAGAGGCCACCGAAGACTTGAACCCTGGTGGCCACAACAATAATGCCACCACTTAACCATTGCACTATGGGATGAACCCCACTTCCATCTTTGATTGTTGATCCTTAATTGTTTTCCCATATTCCCTTCAAACTTTTCTTGTTGACTTCAAGTGGAGTTTTAGACTTCCATTCCAATGTCTCATCCTCATGTCCACTTCACATTGAATCTTGCAAAAGTTCTCGGTGCCTTTTGTTGTTTATTTATTCTTGTGTGTAGTTCAAGTTGACCTTCGAAGATCCAAATTTTCAATCTAGATGTCGTATTCTCATGTCCAATTCTGTATCTCTCAGCCAAATTTCTCGATATTTATTCCTTTGCTCATTTCACTCCTTTTGTGGAATTTCGGCAGATTTTTAGACTTCCTTTGAAATGTTCACTTCTCATGTCCAGTCCCGCAATGAAATTGTGTATTCCCCATTAACATCCTGACTTGAATCAAAATTCCACATTTTCTCTTGTTCGCTTCAATCGTTCCCTAGATTCTCCCAATATGTCACTAATGATTGGATTGGACCCTGCAACTACTCCAAGAGGATTTTCCCACCTAAAAACTATTGTCCATCTCAAGAGTGCATATTCTCATGCAAATTCAATATTGGATGATAAGGATTTCCAATTTTCTATTAATGTGATGGTTGAGCTCCAATTCCCAATAGTCCTCCCACCCATTTAGATTGTCTATCTTGTGAATTTCATGGATTTCTACCTTATCTTGCACACCAAGGTTACAATGTCCAGTTCTTCATCGATTTTCTGCAAGGAGTTGAAGAAAAGCTATCTACTTTCCGATGCAATCCAGAAAGCCATTAATGACTTAGGAATGGATGCAATCATACTAGGGAAAGCTCCCAAAAGTCTCTAGTACTTGTTGACCCCTCTAGGACATGATCTCTGTACAAAAACGTATGGTTGCTGATGTCAAAGGCATGGTTTTAGACACTTGACCATTTGGAGATGATGCAAGTAGGTATGGGCAGCATGTACAATTGTAGACAACCTTGGTTCCTCTTCCTAGATTGCATGATGGTATGGAAAGACATATATACTCAATTTTTCAATGAAAAAAGGGTATGGAAAAAGTTTGTAGAATTTAAATGAAAGAAAGGAGATTACAGACCATTAGGGTTTCTTTCTAGTATAGGGTTTTAGGCAATTTTTGTATTGTAATTTTTTGGGTTTTCTCCCAAAGAATGTAATATCATATTGTATATCCAAAGGAATGTTTGAAATGTGCAAATTTTATTTCCTTTGAATGTCTCCATAAGTATTGTTGTATGCATTTTTGAAGATCTTATTGGTTTTCTTAATCATATTTGCTGGTTTGAGTGTTATTTTGACTAGTTTGTCGGCTAGAAGGCAATAAAATTCCTTGCAAAGCTTTTAGAAGGCATCTTGTCAAAATAACACAAGGAATGTGTAGGTTTATTTATGGATAACTAAGATTCAACTAGATGTCCTATAGTTTCATCTACTTGCTTGTTTGCATGCATAGAGCCTACCTTATGTATGGAAACCAGAGGTATAGTCCTTGTTGATATCTTGATTAAGGTATCATGGAGTGGGTTTCATTTGGTGTTTCACTTTGGGGCATAGAACCTGGGACTCTATTACCCTTGTTGGATAAAGGCACCTATCTTCTTTGTGCTCAACCTCCCATCCCACCAACACACCCAAAACATACAATCAATCTTCCTTTATAAGTGTGTGGTTCTTATTACCTTTACTTCATACTCTTTACATGGTTGTTCATCTGCTTATGAAGGTGTAGAACCTTGGTGTTTTTGAACCAACATATAGGCCACTTAGTGACAAATAAATAGGAGTTTTTTGTTAGATGCATTGGGTATGGTTTGTTTCAGGATTTGCTTTCATTCCTCATAGTTATCTTTAATATGGCACCTTAGGGAATACCCCCTTGGCCTAGTAGAGCATGAAAGCCGAAGAAGGCATTACTCACCTTAGCGAATTGGTCAATTGTTGGCCTTGCTTGATCATAAGCTGAAGGCCTTATTGTCCTAAGTTTGACAACCTTGGCAGTTAGGAAACAACCTAGCTTCATGGATTTGGAAGCCTACTACTTTGAGCACCAATAGAATTGGCAGCTGAAAATTACAACGAAAAGATCAAAGATGCTTAACAATGAAGAAACTCAAAACTCTTTGTCCCTTTTTGTATTGGTTGATGATTCCTTCATGGTCATATGGTCTTGTAGTATCAAGCCTTGTGTACTTGTATAGGGTATTAGTTGCTTCATCAAAGGCTCCTCTATTGTGGAATTTGAAATCATAAATTTAAGTAGCAGATGGCATAATTCTAACATCCTTGAATTGCACCTTATCGGCATAAACTAATTGCTTTATGGTTTCCACAAGGGGAATCCTAGTAAGCAAAGTTCTTGTCAATTGATAGGGAGGAATAGCAACAGCATAGACTTTGATCAAGGTGTATCCATTGTATGGAAACCAATCATCCCAATTACGGGTCCAATTTCTAGGGGCTTTGAAGTACAAAGGGTGGATGAAGGATATTGCCATGTCAGGTATCCTAGGCCTAGTATGCCCATATAACTTTTCAAACAAAGGAGATACCAAATTGTCTTCAAACACCATATATGAGACACCAGGGTAGTGCCTATCCATGTGCCGTGACCACAACTATACTGGTTTCAGTGGCTTGTTTTCCCGCTCGAGAAAAGTCAGTTTGATGTCCAAAGCGCTTGGCTATTTATCTACCATGCAATATGAAAAAATGTAACACAAAACTGAATATCATCTGAATTTCTTAGGGCCTTACATCCTTTTGAATTCAATCAATAAAAAGTTAAACTTCAAGGCAATATATTCTCCAAAATCATACATGTACATGTGAGTACTTTGATTGTCACATAAGTAAGCCAATGCTAGTTCTCCAATTGTTGTGTCCACATCAAGGTTGCTAGGAGACTGGTATTGGTACGGGAGACTAGTATTGATATCGGTATGGCTATTTTTTGAAAATAGGAGACGGGGGTACTTGGAAACGCCATTTTTTATTTAAATATAAATGAAAATAAAAAAATAAAAAAATAAATAATTTATAGAAAATATGATGACATTGAACTTTCAAAACAAGAGTAGTAGTAAAGTTTAACAATGAACATTAACTTTAAATACACAAATGTCATTGTGTCAAAGAGTCAAAGAGTTCATACTTCATATTTCATAATCATAGTTCACATTTGACATTACATATTTGATAATTAATATTTGATTACATATTGAAATCATAAATTTAGAAATATTGATACTAGATAGTTTGATAGGCTGATATGCAAACAAAAAACAAAAATGAGAAATCTATGTGATATCATCTACACTTCTACATTATGATCATCCATATCAAGGTCCTCAGCTATGATGCTCTCCAAATACTCATCACTCTCAAACTTAGGTTCCTTTGCTGGTAGTAGAACTGGGGGTAAATCACCAAGGCCATCTGCTTCAACCACTTCATCCACGATGGTTGCAACTTCTCCATTAGGTGTAATTTGGTCCCATTTTCCTGAAGGACCCTCCTTGTACCTAGGATCTACATGAGAGAGAAGACGAAGTGAGTTATGAATGTACACCAAGTTCTTTGCTTTCTTTGACCCTAATTGGTTCCTCTTTAGTGAATGAATAAAACCATAAGTACTCCAATTTCTCTCTCAAGATGAAGAGCTAGCTACTTGTGAGAGTAATCTTATTGCAAATGATTGCAATTCAGGGGTTTCACCTCCATGGTTCCACAACTACTCTATAGGGTCTTTCTTTTCTTGCATATCATATAAAGCTTCCACGGAAGAGAAATCACCATGCCCACGTGAAGACTTATTCCATTGACTCCTCATAATTGAATCATCCTAACCTCGGCCATAAATCTTTTTTAGTGCAGCCCAAAATCCCTTCATTGCCTCTTTGTCGTCATATGGAGCCCTCTTATTGGTCACTTGTATATTATGCCATTTAAGATTTAAGGCATAGGTAGCACAATGAAGGGGTGAGTTAAGTTTGTTCCATCTTCCATGTAACTTTTCTTCAATCAAAGGATATAGAGATAGATCTTTTGCATCTTTTATTTTCTTGACTCTTTCACACATGGAATTTATTTTTTCATAAATTTCTCCCGAACATGGCTTGCCTAAATCTACAAATTTGATCACCTCACATATGGGCTTAATAAAGTCCACAACAAATTTAGCATTAGTCCAAAAATGGTCATCAAGGACTATACCTCTCACCTCAACTGCAGTATTTGATGTAGATTGTCTCCAAGCTGCCCATGCATCACTAACTACTGTGGAACACAAAGCTCCTTTGACTTCACAAAGACGGTCAAGAAGAATAAAATAAGAATTAAATCATGTATCAACAAGTTTGAGAAGCTCCACCTTGGCAAATTTTTGTTAAATGGCTTGTGTGGGGTGATGGTTACATATGAACATCTGTATTTTTCTACCCTTTTCTATGAGATCTAAAATCCATTGGAACTTGCCAATATCTTTGAGTGCATTATTCAACGAATGCACACATGGTGTCCAAAATATATGCTTGTAATTTATTTGCACCAACA
>VDFB02373399.1:0-63189 GCA_007258455.2 Sequoia sempervirens
CATCGATACATGCCTCGACTTTGTTCTTTGTGGAGCCCCCACCTCTATTCTAGAAGTCTCGCATGTCAAAATAGTTTGGGATTTTATTGAGGAAAAAATCACAATAGAGTTTCCTAAAAAATATTGCGGTGCCTCATTATTTTTGCATGGAGGATGGTCAAAAACCGTCTACCACCTCCTCCAAAAAAATTTCTTTATCCCTTGGTGGTTGAACCAAGGGATAGGGAACCTATTGCTTGAAGGATGTAAAGGTTGATTCATTATAGGGTTTGCGAATAGTGCACACAAGTCAAATTTGGTAATTTTTTCATCTTTAACTTGTATATAAGATAATTTATCTACATAAAATTCTCTAAAATATCATCTCTTATTTAACCAACTACTTATATACTTGCTAATTGAATCTACATGTGATATTATCAATTCAAGTGATTGATCAAGCGTGGTTCTATGCGAGGTTGAGCTTGCAGGAATTTTTAACCTTACAATTAACTCCTTAATTTGATTTTTGTTATTTTTAATTATACGCATTAAATTTTCTTGAGTTCCTAGAGCATGTTGAGGAATTTTTGTAGGTGTTTGTTGAGGTTTTTCTTCAGTAAGAATTTTGGGCATGAGGTGAATTAGGATTTTAAGGATTAATTTGAGGAGGATTTGCAAGTGCATTATCATTCCCTAAAAATTAAATAAATTTACATCAAAATCCACTTTTTGGCACTTAGGACTCTTAAGAGAAAGTGTCAATACAATGTAGACTGGAACGATTTGGCATGCTTGGGTGGGAAACAAGACCTTTGCTAGCTTAAACCCATCCACACAGTCATTTTAAAACTATCAGTTTGGCCCCATGATGAATAGAACAAATATTAGACTACCTTGCAACTTTCTCTTCAATGCATTTGACGTTTTTTTTCAACATGTGAAAACTTGTCGCCACAACCAAATGAATTGGAGATATAAACAATTGAGAGAGGTTATTGGAGAGGGACCCTACATGACCATGTAACTTTAGAAAAAATGTTTCTAAGTGCCATAGTTTCTGAGAAATAGCTTGTCGAAGTTTGCCACTTTTGCAACTTAGGTCTCTTAAAAGAAAGTGTCGGTACAATGTAACCTAGAATGATTCGGTGTGTTGGGGTGAAAAAAATGACCTTGACAAGCATAAAACCACCCACCTAGATGTTTCAAAACTATTGGTTTGGTCACACGATGAATAGAACAAAAATTATGCTTCTTTACAAGTTTTTACTAAACACATCTGGCACTTTTTACAACATTTGAAAACTTATTGCCACTGTGAAAAGGATTGGACATATGAAAAACTAGGAGAGATTATTATGGAGGGACCCTATGTGATCTTGTACCTTCAGATAGAATGTTTCTAAGTGCCATGGTTTTTGAGAAATAACATGTCAAAGTTCACCACTTTTTGGCACTTAGGACTCCTAAGAGAAAGCATTGATAGAATGTAGCCTAGAACGATCTGGCATGCTAGGTTGCAAAATAGGACCTTTCCTTACATAAACCCATTCACCTTGACATGTTGGAGCTGTTAGGTTGGTCGCACAATGAATAGAATGAAAAGTGTGGCTCTTGACAAGTTTTTACTAAACACATTTGATGCTTTTTACAACATTTGAAAAATTGTCACCATGGTCAAGTGGGTTGGAGATATGAAAAACAAAGAGAGGCTATTATGGAGGGACCCTACATGATCATATACTTTAGAAAAAAAAAATTAGGTTCCATGGTTTTCAAGAAATAGTATGTCAAAGTTTGCCACTTTTTGGCACTTAGGGCTCTTAACAAAAAGTCCTAATGAATTTGTCATTAGTCTAATGAGCCTATGAATGTACTAATGAACCTAATACTATCCTAATGAACCAATTACCATTCTAACGAAGTTATGATAGTCATAATCAATTTATGACTACTCTAATGAACCTATGTTTTGGAAAAACCTTTGAATGTTTAATGATGCATTCATTCATTCAATTAACTCCCCTTTGATTCTTAGGTACTCTTTATCTTGAAGGTTTATTTATTTTTATTTAGGTGTATGGATAGAATGTAACCTTCTTTTTCATCACAAATTAATAAATGAATGCAATTTTTTAATATTTATAAGATGCCACTCATAGTGTACATAAATGTCACTACTAGGTTGGTTAGGCAGAAAAGGAATAACCATCCATTTGCATGATCCCTACTCTTTTTTTAATTTTTTTTTTCAAGAAACTTTGGGATGAACTAATTCCTAATTATACCCTAATTGTAGGTTGATATAATTTGTGAAGAATTATGCACCATATACCTAGCACAACAGATCATAATTTCATAAAAAGAGGATATTGGTTCTTTATTATGATCTTGTGTATCATGCACTATTATATTCTAAGATATCATGTGTCATTTTTATTTAGTGCAAAGCATATGATACCACCACATGAATATCTAGCCTTTTAGACCTTGTGCTAATTAGTAAACTCTTAGATTTAACAACCTTCATCATTATCCTAGAAATATTTGTGATACAATAGAATATTAGGAAGAGGAGTCTAAGAATCAAATTGATATCATGATGCATTATGTAATCTGTCCAAATGAATTCTACCTTGGCATGCATAATTTGACTTACTAGCCAAGTAATGTGCATGAATCTAAGGAAAAAAATACAATACAAGTTTGTGAGTTCAATAAATATACAAAATAGTGATGATGAGGAGTGAACCAATCTTGAATCACCTTGATTTTATCTAGACCTTAATGGATTCTTATAAATTATCAATGATGTATGCTAGATAGTATATTCATATTATGTTGAAGTTATAGTTGTTAATTTTATATTATAAATTATGTTGGCATAAATTATCTATGATGTGGGAAATGTGCTTCACATGATCTTTTGAGTTCTTGTTAAATGTGAGAATTTTAGCCAAGTAAAAAATGAAAAACTATTTGGTGAGGGGTCATATACATTGTCATTCATAGGGTGCATGCATGTCACTACTAGGTAGGTTAGATAGAAAACACCTAACCATTCATTTTTTATAATTCCTCCATGTATTTTATGTTGCAAGTATGAAGGTGTTGTCATTGATGTCAACTGGTTAACTAGTTGCGAACTAGTTTTTATTATCATTGATATCATGGAAGTTGGCTTTTGGTTATATATGTCAAGGATATTGAGAAAATTATAATAAATAAAGTTTGCAGGTATTCTGTGTGTCTTTTGGGATGTGCTCCAGGATATGCTTTATATTGACTCTATTCTTTTGAGTTCCTGAAATATTATTCATGGTTGTTGGTAGTTGTTTTGTCCATAATATTGGTTTCTGGATCGTTATATGCAATGTGAGATATTTTCACCAGTTGTGACTGTGCAGGTTGGTGTGTTAGGCTAAGTTTCAGGAGAAATGTAGTTACTCCAGATTTCTTTGTATTCTGGTTTTAGGACTTGTGGTTTTGAGAGTAAGCTGATAAGGTTGAATTTTTTGTCCAAAAAGATTGGATCAAGTTAAGGACTCGTGTGCTTAATTTTTTTATGTGTTTTACGTTGGTGTTGGTCGAACTTGTGTTAAACACTACTCACGAAGTTCATGGAAGCGTGTTGAGGCATGTTGGGACTTATTTAGGTCCTCATTAAGTATGTGTTTGGGTCGCCCTCATTCTAAATTCCACCATAGAATTTTTTGGAACTAACCTAATTTGAATTTATAAATACAAATGATGTGTGGCTGACCTTGGATGGGTTTCAAGGTTGAAGATGGTATAAATATGAGTTGAGATGTTGATGAAAGATAAAATAGATGAATTATTGATGTGAGATAGGTACAAAAAAGTGTGTGTGATACAAGTTTGTGTAGATCAGTGTGAAATCTAATCAATTAATGTCGAGTTATTAGAGGGAGTGAGCTAAAGGTGTACTCTATCATTCAAGGATGTTTGCAAGTGTGTGAGTGAATAGTGGTGGAAATCTTTGTTGCATTAAGATAGTTTTCTCTTTGTGACAATCCTTTTCTATCTTCTTTGTGTTAGGTGGTGGTGAGCCCTTCGGGTGGTAAACCCTCATTGGATAGCGAGTCTTTTTTTGGACATGTAAGTCCTATTTTGGTAGTGAGCCTTTCTAGTAGTGAGCCTTTGTATTCAATTTTGGTATTCTTTATATTGTGAGCTAATCCTCATCGTGGTTTTTCCCTCATTAGTTTTTCCACATAAATTTGGTGTTATTGTGTGTATTTTTTTACTTCTTTTTGTTTCTACTTCCACACTTAATGACTAATCACACTAGCAGAGTAAAGGAATTGTGAATGGTTATTGATCTAACTTCTGGTAAAAAATTTAAAGGATAAAATTGCTACAAATGATTCACCCCATCTCTCAATTGTCTTGTTCAACAATTGGTATCAGATCTTGGTCCCTTGAAGAAGAGCTTAACTTCTTAAGGAAGGTCTAGGATGGCAAACAAGATAATTATTAAATGCCTTAGGTTCGATGACACCAACTACACCTTCTGGAAAGTAAAGATGGAAGGATATCTAGAATATTGTGGATATGATGTTGAGAAGGCTTACAAGACTCCATACACTCCTTTGACAAAGGGTCCAAGTATTGCAGATGAGATCAAGGCTCATGAAGAAAACAATAAGGTGAAATATATTCTGAAGAATAGTCTTTCACATTCTAAGTTAATTAAAGTCATAAATCTAAAGACTGCTAAAGAGGTCTGGGATGCATTAGAAAAGATCCATGAAGGAGATGAAAAGGTTAAAGAAGAAAAGTTGCAGAACTTGGAGGCACAATTCAAGATCTTGTGAATAACTGAAGATGAGAACATTAAATCTTATGTACAAAGAGTGGATGAGCTGGTAGGTGGAATGTGAGGACTTGGGGCAACAATGGATGAATCCAAGATAGTAAAGAAAATTCTCAAAACTCTCCTTAATGCATATAGTAAAAAGGCATCTGATATTGAGGAATTTGTATATTATAAGACCTATATAAAGGATCAATTGTTGGGTACTCTAACCTTGTTTGAAATGAGAAATCCTAGCTTGAGAAATGGATCAAAGATAGAAAATGTTGTTAGGGCTACTAAAGTTGAAGATCTAGATGAAGAAAAGTTTGATGAAGTGGAAGATAAATTTGTAAGAAGAATGAAAAAGGGTTTCACTATGGTAATTAACAAGGTAAGTTACCTTTCAAGTTTTTTAGTTGTGGAGGAACTAGTCATTATGCTTCGAGATGTCCTAAAAGAGCTGAGAGGGTGGTGTAGGAGCACCTATTTGTTACATGCCTCCATGAGGCCATATTGTATAAATTAATTAAATTAGGTGTTTTAATGTTGTAATAAGGTTTAATGAGCCATTTTATATATTTTTTAAGTCATTTGGAGTCATTAATGAAGGTTTGGTGCTATTTCGTTGAAAAATGAAAACATTGTCAAAAGTTGTCAAATGTTTTCATAACAACTTTTCTTGTCAAATGAAAAAAATTTAAAAGTTGTTAAATGGTAGTTGTAGGTTGGTTGGTGGCATAAATTGATTGTAAAATCATAAAAATGGTCCTCCATGTTGAATAGGGGATTGGTATGTAGATTGAACAATAATTTTTGAATGAAGACATGAATTTTTCTGCAATTTCCAATGTTTTTCCCCATTCTTTTACATGGTATGGATCTGAATAAAGTTTTATGGATCTGAAATTAATTTTTACTGATGGATAAATTAATTATTTTTCATTCAAAATTGGTTTGGTGTTTTTTCATTGAGTTTGGAGAAAGTTATGACCATTTTACCATTGGCATCCCTATGGGATTATTTTCTCTGAAAAATTGCAATATGTTGTAGAGAATGGTACGGATTGTACAGATCAATAAAAGACCTCAGAACTATTGGAAATGTTATTTATGTAAATATAGTTTCATTTTCACTTGGTTTGAGAAAGTTTCATTGGGTTTTGATTTATTTATGACATTTTTGGTGAAGACTACCCAGTTCTAGAACTAGGGTTTCCAGCAGATAAGAAAAATTCATATCTTTTTATTCCACCATCAAAAAGCAATAAAAATTGGTTAAATTTTATATTTTTACATTTTCTTAAAACCCTTTAAAAGAAAAAGATTCATTTATCCATTTTCATGAGTTATGGTAGATTGTGTGTCTCATTTTGTTAGAGAGTAGTCAAAAAAACCTAGTTTTCTTGATGTTTGAACAAATATATGCATAGTTTGTTTATGGTTGGACTTGGGATCAAGGAAATATGTTGTGAAATGCCTATAAAATCCAATATTTTCAATTTTTATGCTTTTATCTTTGTTAAGCTCCCATTAGGCCATTATAGCAACATTCTCAAGATGACTCAGGTTGCATTTTGTCATTGTTGATGATGGATCATTGTTCAAGTTGTGTCAAGTTGGTTTAGTTGATTCCTTTTCTTTGCATCAAATTGGTATTAGATCCTAAAGATGCTCTGGGAAATATTTTTGTGGTTTGTGTGTGTGGTGGTTTGCAGGTTGGTGCAGTGACAAAGTCCAAGAGACTAGGTGAGTGGACAGACCTAGGTGAGGCAGAGTGTTAAGATGGATTTATTGAGAAGATGTTTGTAGGCAGAGGAGGAAAGAAAGAGACAAGAGATTATTGAAAAAGAGATAGTTGAGTTAAAGAAAGAGATGAAGAGAAGGGAAGCAGAGTTCAATGATTTTTATGTAGATTCCATGATGAAGATGGAACACTGGATCAAACAAGCAACAAGTTGCCACTTGAAAGTTAAGAAGAAGATAGTATGGCCTATTCAAAGGCTAATCAAAATGAGAGAAGTTGCACCTGATGTGAAGAAAAAAGAACCATTGATGGGAGAAAGTAATGAACAAGAAAAGGTGGATGAAAAAGAAGAACTATGGGAACAATATGCAGCTATTGAAGAAGAATGGGATAGTAAGGTTGGTAATGGACAAGTCAAACAAGAGGAAGGGGAACTCATCAAGATAGAAGAAGACAAGTACTTTGAGGTTTCAAGTGAATTGGTGTCAAGATTGGATAAGTTGGTCATGGGTGAAGAGGATTTTGAAGCACAAGAAGACAAGGAGGAGACCTCAAGGTCTCTATATTTTGTTTCTAATTTTTCTTTGGACTATGTATGTGCAGGTTATGAAGGACAAAGTGAAGTATATGATGACCTGAAAGAACTTTGGGACCTCCAAGTTGCAAGAATGCTTGATAGAAGAAGGCATAAGAAGAATCAAATGAATAAAGGACCAAATATGATTGAAAAGACAAAGGAAAAAGTGCAAAGTAACTGGAAGACCAGGAAGAAGACAATTCAAAGGGGCTTGAATTCTTTTACCCCCGGGAGTTTGGTGCAGGAGCACCTGTTTGATTACATGCCTCCATGAGGCCATATTATATAAATTCATTAAATTATGTGTTTTAATGTTGTAATAAGGTTGAATGATCCATTTTATATATTTTTGAAGTGATTTAGAGCCATTGATGAAGGTTTGGTGTCATATAGTTGAAAAATGAAAACATTGTCAAAAGTTGTCAAATGTTGTCATAACAACTTTTCTTGTCAAATGACAACTTTTTAAAAGTTTGTTAAAAGTTATTAAATGGTAGTTGTAGGTTGGTTGGGGGAATAAATTGATTGTACAAGCATAAAAATGGGCCTCCAAGTTGAATAGGGGGTTGGTATGTAGATTGAACAAGAATTTTTGAATGAAGACATGAATTTTTCTGTAATTTCCAATGTCCTACCATGTTCTTTTACATGGTACAGATCTATATGAAGTTTTACAGATCTAGAATTGATTTTTACGTATATAGGAATGAATTAGATTTCATTTTCAATTTGTTTTGTGTTTTTTCATTGAGTTTGGAGAAAGTTATGACCATTTTACCATTGGCAGCCCTATGGGATTGTTTTCTCTGGAAATTGCAAGATGTTGCAGAGAATGGTACAGATTGTACAAATCAAATAAATACCTCATACCTATTTTAAATATTAGATATGTGAATCTAGTTTCATTCTCACTTTATTTTATCAATTTTCATTTGGTTTTGATTTATTTATGACATTTTTGGTGAAGACAACCCAATTCTGGAACTAGGGTTTCCAACAGATAAGAAAAATTCATATCTTTTTTATTCCACCATCAAAAAGTGATAAAAATTGGTGAAAAGTTATATTTTTACATGTTCTTAAAACCCTTTAAAGTAAAATGATTCATTTATCTATTTGCATGAGTTATGGTAGATTGTGTGTCTCATTTTGTTGGAGAGTAGTAAAAAAAACCTAGTTTTCTTGATGTTTGAACAAATATATGCATAGTTTGTTTATGGTTGGACTTGGGATCAAGAAAATATGTTGTGGAAGGCCTATTAAATCAAATATTTTCAAGTTGTATACTGTTCTCTTTGTTAATTTCCCATTAGGCTATTATAGCAACATTCTCAAGATGACTCAGGTTGCATTTTGTCATTGTTGATGATGGATCATGGTTCAAGTTGTGTCAAGTTGGTTTAGTTGATTCCTTTGCTCTACATCAAAGGGATAAACAAAGAAAAGGAAAAGAAAACAAAGGAAAGATGGTTAAGAGAGCATATTATGTAAATGAAGATGTTGGTATTTCTGATGAAGAATCTAATTATGGATATTTTGATGATAATGAGTGCTTGTTCTTGGCTGTAAAATATGAATCTACTCCTTCTAATACTAAAAGATATGTGAAGGAAAGTGCTTTGGAGAAAGTTGAAGATACCATGATTTCTACTTTTCATGCTAAACAAGAAAAGAACAACTAGGTTGTTGATAGTGGCTATTCACATCACATGACTGGTGAAAAAAGTAAGTTTGTTATACTTGAAAATAATGATGGAGGCTTAGCTAAGTTTGAAGATGATACTGGTGCTAAGATTTGTGGGATAGGTTTATTCAGTTTTGATGGCAAGAATAATATTGATGATTTCTACTATGTTAAGGGTTTAAGGCACAATCTCTTGAGTGTTGGACAAATGTGTTGTAAAGGATATAATCTTGTGTTCAAGGATGAGAAATTTGAAACAAGGAAAGGATCTAGAATAGTGATTGTTGTTGGAAAGAAGTTTGAAGGAAATATTTATCAACTTAAGGGTCCAGATGGACATTGCTTTATGTCTCAAATTAATGACAATTAGTTATGGCACCAGAGGATGTGTCATGTGAATTTTGGCAATATGGTGAGAATTAGTGTAGTACAAGCTATGAGAGATCTACCAAGGATTACAAAACATGTTAATGCTATTTGTAAGGATTGTAAGATTGGAAAGGAAGCAAGAAACAACTTTAGATCAAAGGAACAATCTACTTTCGAACTATTGGATTTGAATTACATAGATCTTTGTGGTCCTACAAGAGTGGTATGTCTACAAGGTGATAGGTATTTTATGCTTTTGATTGATGATTACTCTATATTTACATGGGTTACTTTTCTTAGAGAAAAATATGATGCACTAGACAAATTCAAAGCATTCAAAGCTATGGTTGAAAATGAAATGGACATGAAAATCAAATGCTTGAGGTCTGATAGAGGTGGTGAATTCACCTCCAATGAATTTAACATGTTTTGTGAAGCACATGGAATAAGAAGACAATTATTTTCTTCGAGAACTCCTAAGCAGAATGGAGTTGTTGAAAGAAAGAACAAAATGATTCAAGAAGCTACTAGGTCAATGATTACTGAGGAAGGTCTACTGGAAGTATACTAGAGAGAATCAATTCATAGTGTTGTTTATGTGTTTAATTAAGTTCAAGCAAAAGCTAACAGCACTAAGACTCCCTATGATTTGTGGTATGGAAATATTCTTACCATAAAATATTTCAAGGTATTCGAAAGCAGATGTTATATCAAAAGATATGAAGAAAATTTACCTGAAAGTTTGATACAAGGTCTGATGAGAGTATTTTCCTTGAATAATCCCTTAGAAGAAAAGCTTACAGATGTTACAATAAAATATTGAGAAATATTGTTGAAAGCACAAATGTTAAGGTTGATGAAGCATTGAATAATTCAATTGAAGTTGATGGATATGTATTAGACATGAACCTAATTATATAAAGAAGTAGAAGAAGTTGTGGAAGAACAAGAAAAGTAGAGTGAAGAAGAAGAAGCTCTAGTGGTGTCCCCAAAGACACCTAAATATGTGCAAAAGAATTGCTCAAAAATCATATCATTGGAGACAAGAGAAAGGAGTATTGACAAGAAGCAGAGCTACTGCTTCTATTGAAATAAATTTGTGTTTACTTTCTAAAGTTGAACCTAAGATAGTAAGTGAAGCAAGTAAAGATGAGCATTAGATGAAAGCTATGGAAGAAGAATTTATGCAGATTGAGAAGAATCAAACTTGGTAATTGGTCCCTAGATCGAAAGATAAAAACATAATATGATCAAAATGGGTATTTAGAAACAAGTTGAATGAGAATGGAAAAGTGGTCAGAAATAAAACAAGGCTTGTGTGTAGGGGTTATTCACAAAAAAGGTATAGATTTTTAGGAGACTTTTACCCTAGTGGCTAGAATGGAAGCTATTGGAATGTTTTTGGCATTTGTTGCTCATAAGGATTTTAAAGTTTATCAAATGGATGTAAAGTCTGCATTTCTAACTAGTGAGTTGGAAGAAGTCTACATGGAACAACCAGAAGTATTTTAGTTGTCAGATCAACCAGATATGGTCTACAGATTAAAGAAGGCTTTATATAGATTGAAGCAAGCCCCTAGAGCTTGGTATGCAAGGTTGGACATATATTTGATTCAACAAGGTTTCAATAAAGGTATGGTAGATAACAATCTTTATTTCAAAACTGAAAATGACAAAATCTTGATAGTAGTTATATATTTTGATGATATTATATTTGGAGGAAATGAAACAATGTGCAAATTTTTTTTTGAAGAAATGAAAAAAGAGTTTGAGATTTCTATGTTTGGTGAGATGAATTTCTTTCTTGGGCTACAAATTAATAAAATAGAAAAATGAATTTTAATCTCACAATCGAAGTATGTTAAAGAAATGTTGAAGAAGTTTGGAATAGATGGTTCCAAATTGGTATGCACTCCTATGGTAACTAGCTGTAAATTGAGTAAATATGATGATTCACCTAAGGTTGATTAGAGAAAACACAAATATATGATTGGAGGACTATTTTATTTAACTGCTACCAGATCAAATATCATGCATTCAGTTTGTCTTGTGGCTAGATTTCAAGAAGATCCTAAAGAAAAACATGTTGGTTCTATCAAGAGGATATTCAAATATTTGAATGGTACTCTGGATTATGGCTTATGGCATCCTAGGGATATTGATTTAAACTAAGCGCTTATACGGATGTAGATTGGGTAGGTTGTGTTGATGACATAAAAAGTATAAGTGGTGGTGCATTATATCTTGGTTGCAGATTGGTGTCATGGTTAAGTAAAAAGAAAGATTCAATTTCCTTATCCACTTCAAAGGCTAAGTATATTGTTGTAGCATCCTGCTTTACATAAGTTTTGTGGATGAGATAGACATTGAAGGATATTAGAGTAATGTATGATAATCCCATTTCTATTTTCTGTGATAATACAAGTGTAATTAACATTTGAAAGAATCAAGTGATGCACTCAAGGACAAACCATATATCAATAAGGTATCACTTTTTGAGAGAGAAGGTTATGGAGAATGAAGTGAAACTTGAGTATGTACCTACAAAGGATCAAATTGCTAACATATTTACTAAGGCTATTCCTAAAGATACTTTTGAGTATCTTCGGGAGAAGTTAGGAGTTATTGCCCCCTCCTTTCTTGAATTATATGCATATGGAGATGCATCAGTCTGGTGGGTCTATGGATCTATCTTCTTTCTAGATTGATGTTTGGTGTCTATAAGGGGAGTGGGTAGTGTCATGTGTTGTCATTGTGAAAATGTGTGTGTGTACTCCTAAGGGGGAGAATTCAGTACTGGTAATGTGCTTAATGTCAAAGAGGAAAAATGATGCTGGGAAGGACTTAAGAAAAAAAGTCAGAGAGTTCTCTAAGGAAATGAAAATGAGGTTTGATAATAATAAGCACAAGATTCTTGGTCTTTCATTGATAACAACACTAAACACCTTGCAATTTATTCCAAAAACTTGGTTCTTTAAGTCACAAACCCTCAAAGGAACTCAAAGTTCATCTTCCTTTTGCAAACCTAGACTCTAATACTATTGAAAACACTCTAAAGAATCATTTCCAACTATTCTTGACAGTGATTAAACTTAAAACAAGGAATTTCCAACAAACCCTCAAAGAGGCAAGGTTTTTTGCATAACAAAATTATAGTAAGAAACATCTTGTCAACCATTTCACCTCACAACCCATCAAATCTTGACCTAGGGCTTGGAAATATGAAAGAATGCATGAAAACACAAGTTTCCATAACTTTTCACCATACAGATCATGAGAAATGATTTATTTTTATGTAAACTGGAAACCCTAGTTTCTGAATAGGGCTGCTAGGAAGATTGATTTATTAGACCAATGAAACAATCTTTTCTTTAAGAATGGTAAGAATGAAAAACATTTGAAATAAAATTATATTTTCACCCATATAAGTTTCATGTATGTACCAATTTGTATAGGTCCATACAAGTTGAATTATAGGTTGTTTCACATAAAAAAACTCTAGGAAAATGTTGCAAAAACTAATATTTTTTCATTCCAATCCCTTTTCCCACTTGCTTGGAATGAAGGAATGTCTCTTTACTTGAATTCCATCCACTCTAACTCCAAAAACTGATTTCTAACTACCAAAACCCAAAGTTGCAAAGTTGTATGCACTTTTGTGTTGACAACATTGACAACTTTTTACAACTTTTCCACCTAAACATCAAAATGGTCCCAAATAACCCCAAATGGTCCCAAATGACCTTATTTGCAAAAATCAACACAAAACAACCTAAATCAACCCAAAACCAAACATTTACCAAATGACAACAAATGCACCCAAATGGATGCCTCTGCATAAAAAATAATGTAAAATATCTTTTTCCTTTGCCATTGATGTCAAAGGGGGAGAAAGTATCATGTGAAAAAGTAATGGGGAGAAAGATTTATACAAGGAGAGATTGATTGTTCAAAGCTACTATGTTTTCTTTGATGGTTTTTTACATCATGTGTTGACATCAATGATAAAGGGGGAGATTGTTGCAAGTATGAAGGTGTTGTCATTGATGTCAACTAGTTAATTGGTTGTCAACTTATTGTTGTTGTCATTGATGTTGTGGAAGTTGGTTGTTGGTTGTATATGTTGAGGATATTGAGAAAATTGTAATAAAGAAAGTTTGCAAGTATTATGTGTGTGCTCTGGAATATGCTTTATATTACCTCTATGCTTTTGAGTTCCTAACATATTATTCATGGTTGTTGGTAGTTGTTGTATCCAAAATCTGGGTCTTTGGATCATTTTTTAGTACGAGATATTTTCACCAGTTGTGACTGTGCAATTTGGTGTGTTTGGCTGAGGTCTGAGAGAAATGTAGTTGCTCCAAATTTCTTTGTATTCTGGTTTTAGAACTTGTAGTTTTGAGAGTAAGCTAATAAGGTCAAATAATTTTTCTGAAAATATTGGATCGAGTTAAGGATGTGTGTGCTTAATTTTTTTATGTTTTTTACACTAGTATTGGATGAGCTTGTGTTAAACACTACTCATGAAGTTCATGGAAGCATGTTGAGGTGTGTTGGGACTTATTTAGGTCTTCATTAAGTATGTTTTTGGGTCACCCTCATTCTAAATTCCACCATAGAATATTTTGGCATCGACCTAATTTGAATTTGTAAATACAAATGATATGTGGCCGACCTTGGATGGGTTTCAAGGTTGAAGAAAGTATAAATATGAGTTGAGATGTTGATGAAAGATAAGATAGATGTGTAGCACCCCTCTGATTTTCTTATATTTTCAAACAATTCTTTTACTTTGATAGACCATGATACTATGTTGTTGTTATTTGATCATTGACATTGGAGGGATGATGGTTTTTATATTGTGATGTGATGGTACATCAATGCATGATTATTTATTATGACATGCTTTCTGGTTAGCATAGTTGTTTATTTGAGTTGATATTGATATATGATCATCTGTAGTTAATTGATATTTTAGTTTCATCAGTTTTGATGTGACACTATATTGGTGAAGGGAACAAGATTACATTACTCTCTTGCGAGTGCCCTATGATCAGAGCGATTTTCTCTTCACATTGTGTTTGATTCATGATTTATATATATGTACAACATATATTTTGATTTCAGGATTGTAGGTCCAGGACACCGACTCCACATGGATTCACAGGTTTGGGTGTGTCCATTGCCCAATGGTATAGTTGATTGGGAGATAGTAACTAGATTTCCTTGTCAAAACACAAGCCTAGTCACAATGTGTCATCAATCCTTGTTTCAGTATGCTTTGTTGTTATGTTGTCCACATTTTCATTGTCGTTTATTTATTTTGTAAAGTATGCTTTGTGGGAATTAATGCTTAAAATGTTTTTAAGTGATTATTTAATTAATCTTGATTAATGTTGTTAGAAGCTAAATATTTGATTTAATTAATTTAATTTAATTTATTTTGTAAAGTGATTTAATCTTTGAGATTAAATTTATTTTATAAAGTGATTAAATTAATTAGATTAAATTTAATTAGAAATTATGAATTATTAAATGCATAAATATCTTGTTAATATTTTAGAGGAAATATATGTGATTTGATTGAAAAGATATTTTATTTGTGACATGTGTTAGAATAATTAAACACTGTTGTTGAGAATTAATTCTCAGAGTGAATATTTTCATTAATTGAAAGAGGAAAGAGGCTACTTCATGGCAATGAAGAAAGATATTTTGGGAGGTTTTTGAAAATAGTGGTAAAAAATTGGGGAAAAAAGTTCTCGGGAAATTTTGGCTCTGGTTTTGTTTTCATCTTTTTGGAAAAGTGGATAATTTGGAAGAAGCTTTGGTAAATTGGAATCTTAAAGTGAAGCTCTACTTCAAACATCTTTTCCTCAAGCATCTAGAAATAAGTTCTTTAAATTGATTTTATTTATATGCAAATTGGAAAGATTTCCTGTAGAAGAAGAATATGTTATCTGTGTAGAAGCTTTAATGTATTTTTTAAATTTATATAAAAATGGTGCCGAGTGTAGGACTAGGCGAGTGTGAAGCGTAGGTTGTGCTGACGGAGGCAGCGAACTCTGGCTCTGAGGATGGAGCTAGAGAGATGGGTAAGTTAATTTTTGATCAAGGTGTGTCTACAGCTATGGAGGTGGACAAAGAAAAGTATTCAAGAATGGTGATAGGCAATTTAAACATTTATGTTTCTGAAGAGATCATCGACATTGCCATCTTGGACAATTTCCTACACTCCCAGATCGAAATGCTAAAGAAGAGGGCTATCATTGCGAAGTTCATTGGCATATGGCCAACCTTGGAGCAAATTAAGCAATGGGCGTCACATACTTGGGTGGGAATGGTTCCAGAAATCTCCTTTCTAGCTCTAGGGTTTGTTCAGTTTGTATTTCAAACTGAGCTGGACAGGGAGGAAGTCCTTAAGGGAGGGCCTTGGTTTATGGGGAATGTCAGCCTGCATGCTCAGGCCTGGGCTCCTGATTTTGACCCCTACGAAGAACGGATCTGTTGTGTGTCGGTCTAGATGCGATTGCCAAAGCTCCCCATGGAGCTAAGAATGAAGGACATGTTCAAGCTCATTGGGAACTCCCTAGGTACATTCCTGCAATCTCATGTTCCTCAAGGCAGTGGTATCCTGACTCCTTATGTGTGAATATGTGTGAGTATGGATTTAAGCAAACCAATAAAACATACTATCCATCTTAACTCGATCCTTGGGGCACGCCTACAGTAGGTGGATTATGAGTGTATCCCACTCAGATGTTTTAGGTGCAGTCGAATTGGCCACATGGAAAAAAATTGTGATAGGAAGGCTCAAGAGAGTAACAATGTGAAGGGAAATGCATCTAGGCCTGAATCCAATTGGATTCAGAAGGATAAAGTAAGTAGTGAAGAGGGCAGGAAGGCCGGCGATGCATCAGATGATGTCAAGGCCCCCAATCAGAATACGCTGTGCGATGGTGGCCCTCCAGAGTTTACCATAGGAATTGTAGGGGATGCTCAACATCTTTCAGAGGTAGGGGAAAGGGAGGCAATGGTAAGCAATTCTGGAGGCTAGTGAAGCCCAAGGAGTGATAGGGGAGCACAGATTTTGAACTCCTCGATAGTTATTAGAGTTGCTCTCGGGGTTGATGACTCTGAAACGGAAAATGAGTGATCCATGGCCACAAGGAGGACTAAGAGATTCAGAGGGAAGGGAGGCATTCAGGCTTATTAGGGGGGAAGCAACACCAGGGGTAGGAAAGGGGAAACCAGCAAGGCCAAGGTAAAGGCCCTAGAGGAAATTGAGAATGACACCCATGCTTCGATGAGGCAATTTATTTCCAATGGAGGTGAGCACCTCTCTGAATCCAGGAAAGGATGAAAGTCATCAGTTGGAATATTCAGGGCCTCAATGGCTTGGAGAAGCGTCACTTTCTCAAATGCTTCATAGAGGTTGAGCATCCTGATTTACTACTATTGCAAGAAACCAAAGTGGCCAAAGACGTTTTCCTTGAAATAATGCCAAGAATTTGGAAAAATTGTGATGGGGTGGCTTTTAGTGCTTTGGGCTTTGTTGGGGGCATTGTGATCATGTGGAATAGGGCTACCATCGAAGGAATGGAACTTGAGGGCAAGGATTTCAGCATTAGTATAAAATGCAAAGAAGTCAGAAATGGTGAAAAATTCTTCGTCAATAATGTATATGGCCCCAATAATGCTAGGAATAGAGATGAGGTGTGGAGATATCTTTGGAGTTTCAGATCAATGCAGAATTTTGATCACTGGCTAATGGGGGGTGATTTCAATGAAATTCTTTCACCAAAAGATAAAAGAGGAGGCAGGGCCTTTGGATCCCAAGGAACGCTTGACTTCAGGCGGTGTTGTGAAGATATTTCTCTCAATGATGTAAATCCCAAGAAAGGATGGTTCACTTGGAATAACAGAAGGGAAGGGGAGGATAACATTGCTAGCAGATAGGATAGATTCTTGATTGGCTCGGAATGGCTCTTAAGTTCAGATTTCTTCACTGCTAAGGTTCTTTCATATGGAGGCTTAGATCACTGGCCTATCTCCCTTATGGTTGAGAAGGCATCTAAACCTAGAGGGAGTCCCTTCAAGATTGAGGCTATGTGGTATGAGGCTCATGAATTTGAACAAAAGCTGACTGATTGGTGGAAGATTGACGTAAGGGGATGCCGTAGATACATTTTATATAGGAAATTAAAGGAATTTAAGCTCCAAGTCAAGTCACGGAATAGAAATTCCTTTGGAGATATCTTTAGAAATATGGACAGGGTAGAGGGTGAGCTGTGTGAGGTTGAAGTGAAGATTGCTAGTAAGGATCTCTCCACTGAGCTTCGGGATAGGGAGTCAGAACTAATGAAGGAGAATAATAGAATTATTTGAATGGAGGAAACTTTTTGGCACCAGAAATCTTGGGTGAAAGGGTTGAACGACGGAGACAGAAACACAAGCTTCTTTCACTTAACAACTAAAATTAGAAGAAAACAAACCGAGTCTGCAAAATTATGACACCTAAAGGGGCTCAGCTTGAAGACATGGAAGCTATTCGAGTTGTTGGAAAGAAAAAAAAATTCAGGTCTTGCTCAGTGATGAAGGTTACTTGGATAAAGAGGCCCAAGAAGAATTGTTGCACAAAATTAACAACTATATAATTGAAGATCAAAATATTGCGCTCATGGCCCCCTTTACTGAGGAAGAGATTAGGAAAGTTTTTTTGTCTATGTGTGCTAGGAAGGCTTCGGGGCCTAATGGATTCCAGATAGAGTTTTTTCAGAAATTCTAGCATATTGTGGGTGAGGATGTCTGGGGTGCAGTGGAGGAATGTAGGTGCCACAGATCAATGTTAAAATATTGGAATACCACCTCTATTTCCCTTATTCCAAAGGTCTAGGATGCGAGCAATTTTGACCAGTACAGACCTATCGCGTTATGTAATGCTATATACAAGGTGGTAGCTAAGGTTATGGCCTCCAGGTTAAAAAAATGTTTGACAAACATAATCTCAGAAGAGCAGAGTGGGTTCCTAAAGGATAGACAAATCCTTGATGGGATTTTCATAGCTCACAAAGTAATTCACTCGATCCAAAACAAGCAGAAGGAAGGGGTGGTAATCAAATTGGATATGAACAAGGCTTATGACATAGTATCATGGGATTTTCTTATCAGTATCATGAGGAAGATGGGGTTTTGTGATTCTTGGTGTAAATGGGTTTACAACTCTATTTCCACTTCCACTTTTGTGGTCCTAATCAATGGGGTTCTAACTAAATTTTTCAATGCTAGTAGGGGGCTTCGTCAGGGGATCCCCTGTCCCCTTTTCTATTTTTAATATTTGGCAAGGTCCTAAGTAAAAGCATCCAATCCAGGGTCAAAAATGGTTAAATTAAGGAGCTGCAAGTTTCAAGTGGGGTGAATAACATCTCACATTTACAATTTGTTGACGATACACTCCTATTAGGTGAAGCTACTGGTAGAGAGGCCCGAGCTTTCAAAAGGACGATGGTGCAATACGAAAAGGACATGGGGCAAAAGGTGAATGAGTCCAAGTCTCAAATTTTCTTCCTTAAGCGACACAGTATGCAAAGCTTGGAGGTCCAAAAGATTCTAGGATATGAGATCAATCAGCTTTCAAGAAAATATCTTGGCATGCCCTTGTTGGCTAGGAAGGTTTCCTTGCATGATTGGAGTGGTGTCATCAGTAGAATCAATGGTATGCTAGATTCTTGGAAAGGGCGATGGCTATCTCTTGCAGGTAGAGTTACACTCATCAAAGGTGCCATGTCTTCTATCCTAGTTTACATGATGTCTATCTTCCAAATTTCCAGTAAGCTAGCCAAGGTAATTGAGGATACAAAGAGAAGCTTTCTCTGGAAAGGATGCAGCGAGAGTTTCAAATATAATATGGTGAAGTGGGAATATGTTTGTAAGCCCATCGAATGTGGTGGCCTGGGCATTAGAAAGTGCCTTCAGATGAACTTGGCATTAGGTGCTAAGCTTGCATGGAGAATTTATGAGGAAAAAGAAAAATTATGGAGCAAGGTGCTACAGGCCAAATACCTCCAAAATAATGTTGAGCTTCTATTTGACAAGGAGATAGATATGCCTATGGGCTCTAGAATATGGAGTTTTTTGTGCCATTGTAGAAGGATGATTCTTCCATGGTTGAGGTGGTGCCTTGGGGATGGAAGTAAAATTAGGTTTTGGAGGGATAGGTGGTTGGACTTTGGTTCTTTGGAAGACATTCCCAGGTTCAGGCCTGTGATCAGCCATTTCGAAGATAGCATAGGAGTCAAAGCTAGAGACTATATGTTGGGTTTGCCCCCGGCTGGCTCTTGGGGTATGCTTAAGGCCCCGGTCATGGAGTTGAACCAGGTGTGTTCAGAGATATAGGGTGAAATCGAGAAATGGCCTTTATTAGTGCTGAGAGGTGAGGATAGGCTTGTCTGGGGTGACAAAGGCAGTGGCCAAGTCTCGGTTAAGGCTATGTTCAGAGAAAATTTCTGCAATTTTGAGAAGGCTTGGGCATCCAATGGAGGGTGGTATAAGCACAACTTTCCCAAGTTGAACTAATTTCTTTGGATCGCTAGAAGGTGCAGGGCTCTCACGTGGGACAGGCTTAGACTTTTTGGGAGGGCGGGGCCATCCAAATGTCTATTGTGTGAGGAAGATAAAGAAATTAATGATCATCTTTTCCTCCATTGTAGATTTTCCAGCCAGCTGTGGAATACTTTTATGAGCAGATGGAAGTATGCTTGGGTTCTTCCCAAGAGTATCCCAAGACTGCTAGAGAGATGGAAGGCACATATCCATAGCCCAGGTATCAAGATGATCTCGAAGGCTGCGCTTGGAACCATTGTGTCAAACATCTAGATTAAACGCAATCAGAGAATTTTTCAAGATAAAAGTAGAGCTGTGGAGTGTGTTTGGGATAAGGTGGAAAGCTCCCTATGTGAAGTTGAGGAAATCCAAAAAATTAAAAGAAGAGACGTCTACACTAGTGAGAAGGTTTGGGGGGATGCTTGGCCCTGTTTCCAATGGTTGAGTGCTCCTATGCTTGGGCTAGTCACTAGGTCATGCTTTGGGGCTTGGTCCCTCCCTGTGTTGGGTTGGATAAAATTCAATTTCGATGGAGCAACAAAATCTAATCCAGGAAAGGCTGGAGGAGGTGGGATCTTCAGGGATGGTCACGGGAACCTATTGGAACCTTTTCCCTTGACCTCGAGATGGATACAAACAATAAAGCTAAGGCTTCCGCTCTATTGTGGGGGATTACGATTGCTAGAGAAAAGGGGTGGAAGAAGTTGTGGATCGAAGGAGACTCAAAATTTATCATCAACGCCCTTGGGGGGGGGAATATGGTGGATTGGAGACTAAATGTAATAATGCACAATGCAAGGAGGGCGGTTAAAGATTTTGAGTTGCTGAAAGTGACACACATCAGGAGAGAAGGCAACTGCGTAGCTGACTAGTTAGCCAATCTTGGTATATGGTTGGTTAGGGATAAAGGTGTTTGATTTTATCAGTGGTGGAGTGACTTCCCTTTCCCGATAATCAAGCTCCTCCAAGATGATATCCGGGCTACCCCCAGTTGGGATCCTCAAGATTTTTCTCCCAACTGGCGTCAGGATGCTACTAGTATGGTGTAGGGTGGCTTGTGTTTGGTCCTTGCAGGGCTACTCCTACTTTGGTTATTTTTTCTCTATGAGTGGCGTAGGGTTGTTCCTCTTTGTTATCCCTATGAATTCTGCTCATTGATGTTGATCTCGGTATCTGTGGCTATGATTCTTTTGTTTCCTTCGATTCCTGCACCTAAACCAGGTTTTATTAATAAAATGTATATATATATATATTTTGTAAATTTGAAAGATTGTCATGTATGGAAAATTGTTGTGAAAGGTTTGAGCTTCTGTACAAATTTTTTTAAGCTTTGGTTTGTTTGGAATTAGAAAGTTGTCGTAAAAAATTTAGATCCTCTGTAGGAATTTTTTTTTAAACAATATAAATCCCAAAAGGAAAACAATAGAAGATTTGGAAAATCTCTGTAGGAATGGATTTAAAATCTTCCTCTCAAAATTTGTGGAAAATCTTGTTTGTATGGGAAAACATCTTCCTATAGAAGATTATTGTTTTGTTTTGCTTTTCCAATTAATTGTATTTGGCTAGGAAATTGAAAACCTCTGGAAGATATTGTAAATACTTCCTGTAGAAAACATTTTGTGAGAAATTTTTTCCCTTCTAGAGCAATTATATTTGATATATTTATACATATATTTATATATATATGCAAGATTTATTTAAAGTTTTGTAGAAAAAAATTATATTGAAAAATTCCAAAATCAAAATTTTCCATACGACGAATTTATTAAATTTGTAGGTTAAAAAAAAAAAGGTTTTGAATATTTGTATGGGGGTTGGAGGCTGGGGCTACCCCCATAGCCACCCCCATAGGGCAAAGCAGGTTGTGGAGGCAATGCCCAGCGCTGCCTTCATAGGCCACGCGCCCCATATGGGGAGCTAGCTGTGTATACAGCATGGCACAAAACTTTCGTCTACCTGCCTTTGTTTTGATTTTAAGATTTAAAAAAAAAAATTAAAATATAATATATATATTATATATATGTATATATGTATTTATGTATGTAAGCATATATTCATTTATATATATATATATTGTAATTTTTTGGTAATTGCAATTTATTTTTAAATAATTAAATAATATATTTATGTATATATATATATATATATATTTATATGTATATATATATATATATATATTTAAATGGATATTTTCTTATAATAGATGCATTAAAAAAAAGGAAAATTGGTTTTTATTAAAATGTAATTGAGAAATTGAAATTGTATTAAGTTAGTTTATTTTGGGCAATGTATTATTGTATTTTAGTGAAATGGAAATTGGATTTAGGAAATCCTAATGGTAGATTTATTTCCTAATTTTATTGCCTATTTAAATTATGATTTCTTTAGTTCACATTTTTGGGGAAATCAGTTAGTTGTGTATGTAAGCCTTTCAGATGATGTTATTTTATGAGGGGGTTGTGTTTTATGGTTCAACCCTTTATTTTCCTTGGGTAGTGCACTTGGTTGTAATTCAGTTAAACACCCAGTTACCAGGAACAGGGATGTGTTGCCTCTTATATTTTGGTTTTGGATTTAATATCTGTTGTGTGCACTTTTTTTACCCTTGGGTTTTGGATTAGATCCTTGTGTTTTCAGTAGGGGAGTGGCTCTCACTGGGGGTCGACGCAGAAAGTGGTGCCGGGGCAACTCATGTGAGAGTTAGTTAATTCAATGGAAATTAAATAAATGTAATATGTGAAATCATAGCTTAAATCATATAACTTGTTAATTGTGCCTTGCTCATGGGCTCAAGGGCTTGTTTAGAATTGGGATGAGACGAGAAGGCGTGGAATGGAAAGATCATTATCTTGTCCCTTTCAAAGATATTTGATTTTGCATCCATTTGCATGTGGGCCCAGGGATTGTGAGAGGCTACCAGGGTAACCCAAGATGGGGGTTGGGGCCTAAGAAGATCTGCCATGGTAACCCATGCAACTTTGTGATGACACTCCTCCTATGACAATAGTATGTATTGTGTAGTTGATATACTTGATTATTTTACTCTAGAAGCAATGTAACCTTTAGGTATGTATTGTTCTTGTATGGTATATTATTGTGTGTTTCCTGTGTCTAGAGGTTGTTGGTTTTTCCTAGGAATCCCTTTTACTATCTCCTAGCGTGGGGGGTAGTCCTTCGAGTATGACTATGTTGGGTGGAACGTGCACCTTACACCATTCGGTTGGAGCCATTTCATGTTCGTGATGGCAGGATCTTCCAGATTGGAGAGCTTGTGTGTACCAATTGGTTTGTACTATTTCTTATGTTCTTTTGTATCAGTTGGATACTTTTTATATGTACTACTCCTCATTTGATTTGAGGAGGATTCTTGTATCATTGTAATTGTAACATTATTTGTATGATCTTCCTTAGTTTGGAAATGAGTCTTGTATTGGTATATCATATGAATGTAATCTATGAGTGATTTTATTATGTACTTTGTATCTAATGAGATGAGTAATGTTGTTGGATATATGATATTTATTTCATGAGTATTATTTTATATGCTATGGATTAGTTTACTTTTGTATGTTATGGGATTCAAATGTAAGTGTTGCCGCGTACCTTAGAGGATGTATGCGTTAAGTGTAGTTCACTTTAATTGTTATTGTAGGCATCCAAATTTGACCACTTCCATATAGTCAAAGTCATCTCCTTATTCATCCCTTTACTCGTCTACTTTTCCAGTATTAATTAAATCATTCATTTAATTAATATTTCATCATTTTCATAAGGTTCCTAAAGTATTTAATTTAATAATTAAATAATTTTACTTTCTTTCCTCTCTAAATTAAATAAATATACCACTTTATTTAATTTAGTCATGTGACCTCTTTGAATTTAAGCCAATTTTTAAAATTTTTTTCTCTCTCACTGTCACATCCTCCATAACCCTATTCTAATCATAATTAGTTTAATTAATTTATGATTAGGATGTGCACATGCTTAATCCTTGATTAGGATGTGTCACATCCTCCAAATTTTGCAAGTTGGTCTATAATTCCTCTTAGCCACCTAGCCCTCTTCTAATCATAATTAATTTAATTAATTTATGGTTAGGATTTGTCACATCCTCCAACATTTGCCACTTGCCTCTAATCCTTCAATAATTATACTAATCATATGTTTGCACAACCTTAATCAAGGTCATTAGCCACATTTATCATGCCTTTTTAGTCAACCTTTTCATTTTCCTTTCTTGGTATTGACCCTCTTTCCCATGTGAATTTTAAATTCACATTTATTCCTCCTAGAATCTCCTCTTCCCATGCATCTTCTAGAATCTTTTGACTTGTCACATCAAGTTACATGTGAACAAAGGCTTCCCTTTTTGGAACCTTGTCTTGTCCATGAGATTCTTGCAAGTATGTGAATTTTTAATTCACATTTATTTCTCCAACTACTTCCCCTTTTCCCATGGAGATTTTTGATGAATTCTAAAATTCTTCAAAAGTCGCTTTCATTCCCACTTGGGGACAAGAAGTTCTTTTTTGAGGAAATATTCTCATTCGCCAAGGTACTTGCAAAGTACTTGTCCTTCTTCCACCTCATTTATACATCACCATCCCTAAGCCATCTCACATTCCACATGTCAAGATGTGAGGGCTTGTGAGTCCTCAACTCACCATAGCCCTTCATCTTGACCTTGTTGGATGAATCTCAACTGTTGAATTCTCTAGAGAATTCAACTTCCTCTATAAATACCCCCTCTTTTCTCTCATTTAGGGGGTTGATAATTGTGCTAACCAAACTATTGAAAAAAATTTATTTGAGCCATACTTAGCTAGAATTCTCATTTGTGTGCATACAACATAGCATCCTCATATATTTTCCATCCATATTACATCTAATTCATACATCTTTTACCATCAAGAGGAGAATATATCACATCAACAATCAAAGGGCCAACCAAAAGGAGCAGCTTAACAAGGTATTATCATTTTTATCTATTTTGTTAGGTTTAACTTTTAACCCAATCTTGAGGTGTTAGGTGTATTTATTGTTTCTTGCACATTTATTGTTGCTACTCATTTCTAGAACGGTATTTTCACCTAGTCACATTTCTAACACGCCCGGTGGTACCCACAGACGAGTTCTATTCTTTCATGTTTTCTATTTTTTCACTGTTTGTAGGTACAGGATGCAGAGGGGTGAACCCAACCTATCAGACAAGTGTACCTGACCTCCAGGGGAAAACTTGACCTATCCAGGGGCTTACCTGACCTTCAGAGGCAAACCCGATATAGCAGACAGGTGAACCTGACCTCCACAGAGACTTGAAAGTTTGCAGTTTTCACAGAGGGGTGAACGTGACTTGTTCAGGGGCGTACTTGACCTTTAGGGGCGAACTTGACCTCCACAAAGACCTAAAATTTTGTAGTTTTCACAGAGGGACGTACCTGACCTATCCAAGGGCGTACCTGACCTCTAGGGACATACCTGGCCCAACAAACAGGTGAACCTAACCAAAAATATTTTTTTCTAGAAGGTAAAAAGTGAAATTTAAGCACTATTTTTTGCTATTTTGAGTGTTTTTGACCCTCTAATGTGTCATATTTGTGTCTGTGCAAGCATCTAATTAGCATTTGGTAAGGAACAAGAAGAAAATTCACTAACAAGTTTCCTTGTAGGGCTATTTATTTATCAATTGATGCTTGTTTTTGGATAACTTCGACACATATTTTAACTAGGGGTGTCAATTAACCTTGTGTGTCATGCTTGTGGGTAAGATATTTGACGTATCCAATCCCCTTGCACCATTTGATGATCTTGGGTGATGAGAAATCGTAGCTTACCAAGTCCTTTGAGTCACCATTTTTCTTTTCTTAGCGAGACCTGCTTGGGGATTTCATCACCCCAAGGGACGATTCCAACCACGCATACCAGTGGGGTATATAAAGGGGGGAGAGTGAAATTTGTACCTCAATCCGACCGTGTCGTAATGGAAAAAGCATCGGGATGACGTGAAGAGTTGGTCTGAGCCTTTAGTATCTCGCTAAGGTTCTTGACTCACGCTTGTGACGGGCTGGTGTTCACGGTTTGGGCCTCATGTACCGGGTGTATATTGAGGACTCCCTAGCAACCATGTTCATCCTAGAATAGAAGACTCTATTGGCCATACTCATTTCTACTAGACTTAGGATTGTGTTGTCTGAACTGTCTTCTTTGTGCGAAACAAGTAATTTTTTGTTCAGTCGAGTCAACCTTATCCTATGAATGTTGTTTGCTATGTTTTGTATCCTTTGCCTTAATCTTTTGTCCAAGAAACGCGTTCAGATCTATCCACAGGCATACCTGACCTCTTGCATAGGTGTACCTAACCTCTTGCACAGGCGTACTTGACCTCCAGGGGTGAACATGACCTCTTGTAGGGGCGTACCTAACCTCTGAACAAGCCCCTTTTCAGCCTATTTCAATCAGTTTTGTTTAGTCTTCAGTCCACAAGCATACTTGACCTCTTGCACAGGCATATGACCTCTTGCACAAGCATATTTGGCCTCTACCACAGGGATACTTGACCTTTGAACCAACCCCCTTTCAGCCTATTTTAGTTAGTTTTGATTAGCCTTCAATCAGACAGGAGAATTTGACCTTTAGGGGTGAACCTGAACTCTTGAAAGGGCATACCTGACCTCCAGGGATGAACCTGACCTTTGAACAATTAGTTAAGTCACCCTGTTTCATTATTCTAAACTCCTATTTCATCGTTTCAAGTGCCCATTTTACCATTCTGAGTGACTGTTCACCCATTATGAGCATTCATCTCCACATTCTGAAGGCCTATTTCCCCCGATCGAACATAAATTTATCCATTCAAAGTCATCATTTATCCAATCTGAGTATCTTTTCATTCTTTCAGATTGTTGCTTGCCCATAGTCGTTCTTTCATTCTAATAGTTGTTCTCCCGTTCTAATAACCATTCCTCTATTTTGGGTTGTCGTTTCTCCATTCCGAGTTGTCATCTACCCAGTTTGGGACTCCATCCATCTGTCTCGATAGTCATTCTCTCATTTTGGGCTCCTATTGCCTTGTTTTGAAAGGCCACTCATCCTTTTCAGATTGTTGTTTCCCAAATTTTAGAAATCATTCTCCCATTTTGCTAAACTTCGTTTGAAGTAGTTATCCGACTTGACCTAGGTGTCTAAACTTGATTGTCATCCTTCGAAACTAACTTAGGATTTTTATCCATCCTAAGTCGATCATCCTTACTGGCCCTATCAATCCACTTCCATCTCAAGTTGGATTTGGCGCCGTCATCATACATCCATCTCTTGATCGATCAATCAACACCTTACATTACCAAGGATAATTTTTGAACTTGGTTTAGAACCCCTTCACAATCCTAGTCTTATCAAACACTTATTAATCTAATCCAATCTTGTCATCAATCCAATCCAACCCTATCTCATCAATTGTCTTGTTGATCAATTCGATCTAATCCAATTTTACCAACCATTTCATTAATCAATCCAATTCAATCTCGTCGATCATTTATCGAATCGAGTCCTTTATCAATCATCCACTCCAATCCTATCAAAGCAAACAATCCACTCTGATCTAATCAAATTGAATCTGTTGTCAATCATCCAATCCAATCCTATCAAGTCACATCTTTGTTGGTTAGTTCATCATCCAATTAATTCAATCCTTCATCATCTTTATCATCCTCTTACCATCTTGCATGCCTATTTAGACCTGGTCACAGACAAGGAAAATGGCCGAGCAACAAGCCCAGAATTCCCAACAGAATATCCCTCAAGATCCAAACAACACGAAAAATGTCTCACAAGATCCCAATAATGGTATGAATATCACTCAAGATTCCCAGAATGGTACATCATCACAGTCCAACACTAATGGTCAAAACACATCACCACCTGGAGATGAGAAAATGGTCAATCAACCCGAACTCACACTTGAGGAACATTTTAGTAACCCCACCAGTGTGCAAATGACAAATCGCCTGTTTGAAAAACATGGGGAATAAATCTTGGCCCACCTAATTGAAAAAGGTTTCAAACCACCATCAGGTGTCGACCTATCCAAGTATAGCAGTTCCACATCTAATATACCCCAAGGTTCACAAAACACACCAGGTAGTTCATACATACCTAATGTTCCTCCAATGGAGGGTTGGCATCAACCTAAATTCAACAACGTCGTTATTTATCATGTTAACAATCCCCCACATGCCACAATCTCAGTCATGGGGGCTCCTCAAGTATCTGATCCCAATAATCCTTCCACCTACGACATGCCGTAAAATGTTCTGCAGCCTCCACCATTAATGCTCACAGCACCACCCCTTTCAAGTCAACCTCCAGTCAACATTAGGGGCAACCTTTTTACCGCATTTCCTCCACCTTCTGGGACCACAAATCTACCATCGGCTTTGTACACATATCAATAGCCTCCCCAATCTAACATACCACCTCAATTACGTCTACAAGGTACATCCCAAGAAAATGTTCCCGTTGGTACCCAACAACCTCCTTTACAAAATGCATCTACATTATCTCAACTGCCTCATCAACAACAACCCCCACATAATCCTTTAATTTATTCACAACAACCACCATACCAATTGCAAGGCAATCCATCCCGACCTCTCACCCAGACCATATCCCCATTCCTCACATCCATTTTATGTCCACAAGTTCAACCACAACACAACATCCTATCTTGGCCCACACAACAACCGACATCACATCAGCAACCTCCCCAACATTATTACTATCATAACCAATAGTAGTTTCAACAACAACCACCCTATGTGGCCTCCCAACAGTCATAGTAGTAACTTTAGTACTAGCAAACCAATCCGCAACACCACATCCAAGCTCCTCAGCATCCTGCCGCACATTCTTATAAGAAAAAATTATACTATACCTCGCAACAACAACCCCAGTACCAACAGACTCCCTTCACATACCAGCAAGGGATATCATCATCTCACAATCAAAATCCACATGTCAACCTTCAGATGCTATCTCAGCAGGATCCTTCGTCGTCCTACCACCCATATCCATCCAACCCATCTACCTCGACTCCTATGCCACTAGTCAACACAGATCTGTTGGAAATCAAAGCTGCTTTGAAAGATCTTCAAGTTGGGACTAGTAAACAATCTTTCAAATTTGAAGATATATGTCCCTATCCGTTCGATCCATCCATCTCACTAATTCCCTTCTTGAAGCTCTTTGAGATACCAAAGTTTGATAGATACAAGGGAAAAAAGGATCCTAAAGCCCACCTCCAAGAGTTTTACTCCCAATGTCAGGAGGTTATGGACAATGGAAACTACCTCTTATGCCTATTCCCACGAAGCCTGATGAGATACGCCTTGGATTGGTTCATGGGTCTAGAATGGAGGTCCATCAAATCTTTCACAGATCTTTCAGAAATTTGTTTTTCTTACTTCTCCTTCAGTCTAGAAAAAGGCACTGATACCTTAGACCTTCTTAAGGAGAAGCAGCGTGATGGTGAAACCTTTATTAGCTACCTCCAAAGGTGGCATGCATTGGAAATTTGAATGAAAACCCCTCTCAAGGAGAAAGACATGGTCACTCTCTTTGAGGAGAACTCACATCCCAACATGGCCCATAATTTCAGGTTGCACTGCGTCACCACTTTCGCTGAAATAGTGGAAAAAGGACCCATCCTTGAATGCACCCTTATTGCCAAAGGACACATCAAGATACACAACCATGACAAATAAAGGCCATCCATTGATAATTCACACTTTTGGAACAAGAAAAAAAACGCAGTGAATGATGGTGTTACTGACACTAAAGATGTTCAGGTGGCCAATACATCCCAGAGGAAAAACCCCTTTGTACCTAATGCCATATGCATGCCACAAGGGGCATCTCATCCTCCTCAATAGTCAAACCAAAACAATCAAGGGAACGAAAAATGCCAGTATACTCAATTAGGATAATCCTTGAGTGTCATCTTTAATAAGTTGTTACCAGTCAACTATCCGATCACATATCCTGTCACCAAACCACTTGATGAATCTAAGCCCAAACCAACTTGGTTTAGAGAGAATGAATATTGTGAATTCCGTGAGATTAAAGGGCACACTCTGAATAAGTGTCAAGGTCTCAAAAACTATGTCCAAGATCTTATCGATCGAGCAGATATCAAAGTCGACGCTAGTCAAGTTTCATCATCCAATGCACAATTACAGATATATCAAAATGCTTTCCCTAACCATAATCAAGGCGCAAGCACCTCCAACAACAATCCCCAAGACAACAACACAAATAACATAAGCTATAAGAATGTACCCCTCAATTATGATGGCATTGTCCATTATATTGAGCAAGTAGAACCTCTTGTGTCTATGATACATGTTAAAGCTAAAGATCCCCAATGTGTTGTTGCTACCTAATGATCCCACATTACTGTCCCTATAGCCTCCACACCTGCCCAGCCAAATCCTGTAAACTCTCAGTACAACATTCTTGATCACTTAGGAAAGACCCCTGCTCAAATCTCAATCTTGGATCTGCTTAAGTCTTCTCCCATGGATCAGGAAATACTCAACAGAGCTTTACAAGAAACTCATGTACCTGACGACATCGATCCCACATGATTCCAAGATTTAGTAGGAAACCTGGCTTTATCTTACCAGCTACACTTCAGTAAGAATGACATGCAAAATATTGATGCCAATCACAACCATCCCTTACACATCAAAGTCCCAGTTTCCCGTCATAAAATAAAAAGGGTCATGGTAGATAATGACTCTTCCCTCAATCTATGCACTCTGAAGTTCATAAAATAGGTAGGGTATACTCAAGCAGATTTGAGTAATCAAATCATCATGATCAAGGCTCATGATAATGTGGAAAGAAAGTTTGAAGGGATTATCACTCTTCCTATCCAGGTTGGACATGTAGTTCAGTATACTACCTGTTATGTCCTTGATCTAGACTTACCATATAATCTCCTCCTCGGCCGCCCATGGGTCCACGCGATGCAAGTCATCCCCTCCACGTACCATCAATGCCTAAAGTTCCCAGTTAATGGACAAGAGATCACCATTTATACTGACCCACAACCATTTGAATTCTACCATGCTCTAGAAGCATCATTTCCCCATTTACATTATGGGTATGTCCAGGATCATCATGGAAAAAAAAGACCCTTAAGTGGCAAAAAATTCAAAAAATCAGAGTTAGGCAACTTGATGTAAAAATTTCAATAAGTTATCTAAATTATTTCAAAAATATGTAAGAATAGAATCTATAGCAAATTGAATGTAGTTTCTAAACTACTAGGTTTATTTAAAAACAAAAAAAAATCTATTTGGTGAAAATTTGAAATTTCAATGCAGTAGTTCTTAAATTTTAGGGAAAAAATAAGTAGGTGCCTGTCTGACCACCCTAACCACAGTAAATGATAATATTTTTTTATAAGATTTTAGACATAAGTAGAGGACTCATGTCTGAATGGGATGAATATTTTTTTGTAATTTCTTTCCAAGTAAATAATTAATTATGATTTTTTTATTACAAATTTTCAAAAATATAAAAACTTGTATGTCTGACCACCTTAACTTGGTCAAAACTTCATCAAATTCATTTTTTTTTTAAATCCTATAGTATGCGAAGCATAGAATGTGATGCATGTTTTGGACTCCAAAAATGTGATACCATTTGAAAGCTATAGATTTTTTTCAATTAGCCTATCAATTAAGACTTTAGTCGTAATTCAAATAGAAAATGAATAATAATTATTTATTAAATTCAAAGTAAAACATAATTTATATTGGTGAAAAACTAAGAATCTCCTTTAAAAACCCTTTTCATTTCATCAATTTTGCGTAAAAAAAAAGTCGTCAGCCACATACCCTATAAATACCCATCATATTGCCACTTTTAAGCCCATCATGATCTTACACATACCTTTATTGTCCTGAGGTCGAAATGGGGGCATCTCAATCATCATCCTCCAATCCACCATCCACCATAACAGCCACTCCATCTCCTGCCACCAATCCTACCGTCACCAAAGTCCAAATCATTAACAAGGTGGTGAATATGAAATGCATATAGCTCTAAATGTGTCATCCATGCCACCGTCACCACACATGTATGGCCAACCTTCGCAGTCTACACCAAAAAAGACAAGACCATCACCTTTAGTGCTAAAAAAATTCTCACTACCACTTTCCAGTCTCCTAGTTTAAAGATAGATGCACCAGAAGAGGATATCAGTCAGTGGGTATACCATGAAGAACCCCAACCAAATCCTCCTCTAAAGGAATATTTTTAGGAAGTATACCCTTGGCAACTAAGTTCTCGGAAAAGAATAACTACCAAGGTGGGGGCCTAGGTAAACAGGAATAGGGACGGTTGCAACTTATTGATGTATCAAAGCTTCCACGGAATATAGGCCTCGAATATGACAAAAAGCAGAAAGGCCCCAAAACATCATCTAATACCTCTAATAGTGTTAATGTGGATGATGGTCTCTTGGAAGACATACCCAAGGAAGAATCCATCATACATGCGTACGATGATGTTGATCACACAGACCTATCATCCATGTTTGACTGTTTATCCATTTTTACCATTAGCCTTTCTCTTCACCATCCCAAACTCATTGATTGAGACCTATGTGATAGCACACCCACCAATGTCTCCCTAGATACATATGTAAACCTCATGGGATTGGGGGAGGATGAACGCTCCAGTCGCAAAAATAAAATCAAGAAAAATAAAAAATGGTCATCTAGTGAAAACCTCCCCAAGGCACTTCCTGACCTGGAAAAAGTAAAAATAAATGATGCATCCGATAGTGAAAACCTCGAAGAGGTGTTGGAGGATGGATATGTTCATCTTCCCCTTTTGGGAACTCAATTATCCGCACGGTCATCCATCCTAATTGAAGAAAATCAAGAAGTTAACCTTGGTACTGCTAAAAACCCTAAGATCACCTATGTAGCCAAATCACTATCAGAGCAAGAATATTCAATCATCGTTCAGCTACTCAAATATGGTATCATTAACTTTGCTTGGTCATACTCAGATATGCCAAGCTTAGACCCTGCTTTAGTAGTTCATCATCTGGATGTTCGCCCAAATGCCAAGCCTGTAAAAAAAAAGCTTTGAAAAATGCATCCACAAGTAGCATTATTAGTCAAGAATGAATTTGAGAAATTACTGGATGCTGGTTTTATCAGACCCATTGAATACTCTGATTGGATCTCCAACATAGTGCCTATTTCTAAACCAAACAGAGACATTCAGATTTGTACAGACTTTTGGGATCTTAACAAAGCTTGTTCGAAGGATGACTTCCCGCTGCCCAATATTGACATGTTGGTCGACCTTACTGTAGGACATGAGATGTTGTCCCTTGTGGATGTCTTCTCTAGTTACAATCAAATCTGAATTGCACTGAAAGACCAACACAAGACTGCTTTTACAACACATTGGGGTACTTTTTGCTACAATGTTATGCCCTTTGGTCTTAAGAATGTAGGGGAAATATATTAGAGAGCAATGACTGTCATCTTCCATGACCTCATCCATATTATCATGGAAGATTATGTTGATGACTTGCTAGGAAAATATAGAACCAGAGCAGAGTACCCTACCAAAGTGAAAAATATCTTCGAGCGGTTAGAACAGTACAAGTTAAGACTAAATCCAAAAATGTGTCTTCGGTGTCACATCAGGGAAATTGTTGGGTTTCATAGTCTCTCGAAGAGGCATTGAGGTTGATCCTGCCAAGGTGAAAGCTATTATGGATATACCTCCCCCATGCAATCTAAAACAATTAAGAAGTCTCCAAGGAAAGTTGCAATCCATCCGTCGGTTCATAGCCCAACTTGCAGATAAGTGTCAGTCATTCACCCATCTTCTGAAAAAAGACTCCACCTTCAAATGGAACCAAAAGTGCTAGCTAGGTTTTGATAAAATCAAGGAGTACTTGGCTCATCCACCGATCTTGATGCCACCTATGCTAGGAAAACCCCTCCTACTTTACATCTTTGCCACTTTAGTTGTACTGGGGGAATTATTGGCATAGCATGATGAGTCCTCAAGAGAATGGGCAATCTACTACATCAAATGAACATTGGTCAGCTATGAATTAAATTATTCACTCTTTGGAGAAATTTTTCCTTGCAGTGGTCTTTAGTACACAAAAACTCAGAAATTACATGCTCAGACATCCGGTCAAATTAATAGCAAAAATTGTTCCACTAAAGTATCTATTATCTAGAACCACTTTAACCGGTCGCATGGCTAAGTGGTTCATGATCCTAAGTGAATTTGACATAGAGTACATGGATCACAAAGCCATAAAAGGACAAGTCATAGCTGATCAGTTGGTCGAGGCACCCCTAGTGGATGCTTACCCTTTGGTCACTGAATTTCTAGATGAAGAACTTTTCACAGTAACAGAAGCACCTACTTGGACATTGTATTTTGATGGATCATATACTCATAATGGATCAGGAGGAGGAATTATGTTTTTCACCCCTCAAGGTGACTACATCCCAAAATCATTCAGGATAGCACTCTCGTGTACCAACAACATAGCTGAGTATGAAGCCCTCCTCACGGGTCTTTGAATTGCAAAGCAATGGAACATAACTCACTTGAGAGTCTTTGGTGATTCATTGTTGGTCATTAAGCAAGTTAATGATGAATTCATAACAAAAGATGACAAGTTGTTACCCTACAAATGCATGGTGGATGACTTCAAGAAATATTTCACACTCATACAATTTGACCAAATTCCTAGGGTATAGAACAAAGCAGTTGATGCTATGGCTACTATTGGCTCCCTGATTGACATGCCTAAAGATTGAATACAATGCAAGTTCCTTGTGGAATAACTTTTAATCCTAGCATATGATATCCCTGAGACTGACATGGTCTGTGACATTGTAGGTCATGCTTCCCCATGGTACCAAGACACATATACTTATCTACATGATAATATTCTACCCCTAGACCTCGCACGAAACCAACAAAAATCCTTTATCCAACATTCTTCCCAATCCATCATTGTAGGTGATACACTTTATCATCGCGGGTATGATGGAACCCTCCTTAGGTGTATGGATGAGACTGAAGCCCATACTGCACTAACGGAGGTTCATGGTGGTGTTTGTCAGGCCCATTCAAATGGTATGGCCTTGGCCAAAAGGATTCTCTGAGCTGGATATTATTGGCCTACATTAGAACATGATGCTTGTGAATTCATGAAGAAATGCCTTCTCTGCCAACAACATGTAGATTTGATTCATGCTCTGGTGCAAGACCTTCAACCTCTTCTCGCACCGTGGCCTTTCTCTCAATGGTGTTTTGACTTGATTGGAAAGACTTACCCACCATCTTTCGATGGAAACACATTCATAATTACAGCTACTGAGTACTTTACCAAGTGGGTGGAAGCAATGCCACTCTCACAAATCACTGGTACTCAAATTTCAAAATTCATCCTTTACCATATTCTTTGCAGATATGGTATTCCATCTACCATCCTCTCAAATAATGGAAAGCCTTTCAAAAACCAGGCCATGAAACACCTCTGTGACACTTTTCATATCCAACATCGATGGTCCATGCCTTATTTCCCCCAGTTTAATGGTCGGGTAGAAGTTACCAACAAGACCCTTATCCGCATCCTCAAAAATGTTGTCAATAAAATTGGTCGAGATTGGAACCTCCATATTCATCCTAATCTCTGTGGATATTGCACCTCCATCTGTATCCCTATAGGCACCACCCCCTATTCTTTATTGTATGGTGTCGAAGCCATCTTTCCAATCGAAGTTGAGATCCCATCACTAAGGATTTCTCTGAAGAACCTTATCAATGAGGAAGATGCTTGTGTCGCATGGCTTGCACAGCTGGAATTACTTGATGAAAGATGAATAAAATCCTATGATCATCTACAACCTTACCAAAACCACCTCAAGCATAACTACAACAAGAAGGTTCACCCTGGACAGTTGCAAATTGGTGATTTTGTCCTTAGAACCAGCGTACTTAGTAGGACTATGATAAGAAAGGAAAATTTGAAGCAAACTGGTTGGGTCCTTATATCATAACGACTAAATATGGATATGGGGAATACATACTTGCTACCCTGGAAGGAGAACCCCCAGAAGAGCCTATCAATATCATGCATCTGAAGAGGTTTATAACCTAAGTCCGCTTGGTAACCCTACTTGCAAAAATATCAAAATATCAAAAAATCAACAAAAAATCCCAAAAATAGTAAAGAGAAATAAATTAGTCCTATGGTGAAAACCACCTTTGGTGGCACCTTGGATAGGTATAGGTGGTGAAAATCTGGTAAAAATCATCATCCATAGAGGGCTTAATCATTATCTACCTTTCATCCTAATTACTTTGTGACTCCATCCATCCTATCCTATCATCCTCTCACATTCCATCCTTGGCCGCTCGGTATATTTTGATTGAGCATTGGAAAATTATATGCTATTCATCGTCGTGAGATTTTTATCCTAATCTGAGCTTCTATCATCAGTTTTTATGATTGTCAGTTTGTTTCATCATCTAGGATCATCCATCATGTCGGTCTCCACCTAGGACGCATCCTATCATATCGATCTCTTTGGTCTTTCTCGAACTACGTTACCTCTGCGCTTTCACGTAGGAAAGGATGATCATTTGATCTGCCTCTAGGGCCTTCAAATCATCCTATGATGGTCCTCCATCATCTATCCTCATTGTCTCCTTTTCACTTTTATCCATTGTCAGTCATCGTTTGTTTTTCTCCAAACTATGTTGCCCCTGTGCTTGCATGTAGGCAAGGTCAATATTTTGATCCACCTCCAGGGCTTTGTTTTGTCATTGTCTCATCGGTCTCCATTAGTCCTCTTTCCACTTTATCCATGGTCTTTTCTAGAACTACGAGGGCTCTATGCTTTCACATAGGCAAGGCTAATCTCTAATCACCCCCCGAGCCCCTAGGTCTGTAGGGTGTGTTGGTCATTTGTCTAGTCTCTTGTGTCATGTTGTCAAGAGTACCCTTATCTTGCTAGTTCTTCACAAATGACATCCTCTAGTGTCAAGGGATCTGGTTAATGAAAAATATCTTGCGTCACCTAAGTCATTTTAGTTTAGTATCCATCATCAATCTCAACAGGATGCATCCTTACTAACAAACTACATCATCACCCATCCATCCTCATGATCCTATAGAAAAGGATGTTTAACTTTGATTATGATCTTTTCATACTTTTGGCTTTTGTTTATTGTTTGAGCTCCCTATCCTCACTTATCAAAACTGCCATGATCCATCATATTATGGTGTGTTTTGATGAGTTAATGCAGGGGCATCTCTTGATCATTTATTGTTGTTGTCTGTTGGGTCGTTCCCACGAAGTACCTGCAAGATCCCTAGGATCCTGTGTTACGTTGGGAATATCCCTTTGTGCTTGTGGTTATTCCATTACCTGGCCCTACCACGGTCCTCATGACTTTGGGGTGTTGGGATAATCTTTTTTTTTTGTGTTTTTTTCATGCATTTGATGCCAACTCAGCTTGGTCTCATATATCATGGTATTTGGTATCTTATGTTATAGCAAAAATCAATGCTCCGAAGATTGAAAATTGCATTCCTAACTGCATTTCATTTCATTGCATACACCCTTCATTCAGCCTTGTTCATAACCCATGACTCATGATGTAGGTTGTGTAGACTTTGATTCTTTTTCCCTTGGTTTACCCCTTAGGGTACTAATGGTTCTTGACAGGTATAGTATCACACCCATGTTACACCTATTGTCTTTATTGACATTTAGGTTTGCATTATATGAATTCATGTTTCATTCATATTGCATGTTACATTGTAGATACAATATATTTTATCTTTCATAGACTGATTAGATTAAGCATCTTAGTTTCATTTAACCCATACATACATCCATATTAACATTCACATAATACATGCATTACCACCTACAAAACATATTGTTAGATCATTCCTAATTACATTTCATACCAAATATTCATCTCATCCTACATTATAAACATTAATACATGCATAATCATCCATCAACATAAACATAAAATATCATATACATGTACAGACATAAACTAAATCATCCATCCACATAAACATAAAATATCATATACATGTTCATATATAAACTAAATCATCCATCACATAAAACATAACGCATAGTGTCAATAAGGACTATCGTATATCATAATCAAAATAATACAATATCCATCTCATCATAATGTCTCAAACATAATCAAATATATATCCATTATGTATATCATCAAATAAGGTACAAAATCCTTAAATGTAGATCACATCTGGTCTCTGCTGACATGTACTAAATCTCCGTCCTACACTTGTCAAAAAATTGGTACCTTTCCATTTGCTCTCTGACTACTCTACTGTGAGCTACCCACATCTGACCTCTAAGGAGAGTCGGGAACTGGCCCTCCGTGCAATGGAGTCCCTTAATAATCACGGGTAGGAGTCCCCTAGTACCCACCATAAGGAGAGGGAGTCCCCCAATAGTTGCTATACCCCCTGGTATGTGTCCCTAATGACTGGGATGATGTTGGCTTCTGAGGTACCTATCTGATGTAGTGCATTGTGCACTGCGCCGAATTTGGAACTGCCTACTCATAGGCACACCTCCAATAGGTCGCCTCCTGAATATAATCATCTCTCTGTCCAACCTGATATCTAGCAGCATTCTGCTCATGCCTGTACCTATCTCAATCCACACTAATGGCTCTCTACTCCTACCCCCAGGCCTCCTGTGCTAATATCAACTGCTGTACCTACTCTGTGGCCCTATCCCTCTCAGCCTGTGCAGCCTATAACTATGCCTGCAATCCTTGTACCTCTACCCAGGCTGGCTCCCCCTCCTCAACCTGCGCTGCCTATAGTTGAGCTTGTGCTATGTCTCACTCACTCTGTAACATCTACATCCACATCTCTGTTGCATCCCTCTCCCTATGCGCGACCTATGCCCAAGCCACTACTGCATCCCTATCCCTCTACAGTGCCTGCAGTCTCAACACTGTTACATCTCACTGTCTTTGAAGAGTTGATACCTGTGACACTACCGCATCCCTCTCTCTAAAGAGATTGTACCTGTGCCCTTGCCACCTCTAGCTCACTCTGCAACACCTGAACTCATTCCAGAGCTACATCTCACTCCGCCTCCATAGCTTGCACCTGTGCCTGTGTCACGTCTCTCTCTATCTGCAACACATGCATGTGCACCCTCATCTCCTCTCTCTGCTACATCAATCCCATATCTCCAACAATTTTCTCTAAAAAATACACTCTATCCCCAAGATCATCCCAATCTCGATGCAAATCCACTCTCTCTCTCCATAACCACTCTATCTATCTCCACAAACCCTCTATATCTTCTGCGGTCCCTGCCCCAATGTCTGTAGGCCCCTGCCATGTCCCTGCTCCAACAGCCTATTGTATCACCTCCTCAGCCACCAAACGATCTCTCTTCCATCTCGTTGCATCCCCCTCCTCATTCTCCCAGGCCACCTCTTCTCGCAACCTCTCTACCTATGCCTGTAGGTCAACCACCTCATCTCATGCTTTATCCCTCTCTCTCTACAACCTCCTCTCCACCTCTGTCACCATCATGTCCATATCTGAGTAGTCCCTCTCGCTCCAGAAAAATTGCACCTGTAGCTCACTCATCTTTGCCTCTAATCTGCTTCGCTCGGCCTTTGACTATCATAACCACTACTCACTGAGTCACAACCTCTCTAGGGCCCCTTGCAGTACCTCTGTTGGATCCTCTCCTCTAAGTGGTGTTATCGATAGTGGTGGGATGTCATGTACCTCCATATCAATGTCCATCTCCTATGGTTCATACCCCTCACTCTCCACCGACTCCTCCATCTCATCCACATCAATCACCATGGGGGCTCCCCTCCTCCCCCATGTCATCCTCTCCTGCTCTCCACTGGCCTCGGCCTCCTCCTGTCTCTACGCTACTACCCTCCTATGGCTGCATGTGCCACCTGTCTCTCCTGTTGCCAACCTCCTATGACTACATAAGCCTCTTGTCTCCTCTCCCTCTAGGCCTCTTGTCCCCTATCCTGCTGTGCCACAACCCTGGCCTCCTCTACTCCATCTCCTCCTCTTGCCTACCTCACCGGCTCCTCAGTTGCTCCAACTGCCTTCTATCCTCCTCTCCATTCTCCTCCTCTCTCTTTTCCTCCTCTCCGCTGTCCCCACGGACCCTGTCCCTCTCTCAGCCCTCAATCATCTCTCATCCTCTAACCCAAACCCTAGTGCCTCCTTAATAGGCACCGCTAGTGTAATCTGTGGAGGCAGATGTCACTGAAACCACTGACTATATCGATCCGTCATCCCTGCATCTCTTGGTCCCTTCCTCCTGCTTGGGTATGCCACCAATCATGGTGTCTCCAACTCCTCCCTCACCACTACGAAATCCAGCTCATCCCCCCATGGCCTCTCTCCTGTCAGTCATCGGAATGTCACTCACCTCACAGGAATATCCTGCCTCACTCCAAACTGTCTCGTCACCCGATCTGGCCTATGTAACTCAACTACGCGCAAATCCTTCCTAATGATATAACATTAGGTGTAGAAGTAGTCCCTATGTCTCTCCTCATCCTCCCTCCAATCCCTAAATCACCGCAGCATATACGGATGCCATACTATCATCTCAGTCTGCACCTTATCAAATAGTCTCCTCCAGACATCCACATCTCCAACCTCCCGATACCGCAATATTGCTCCCGCCTTTGTCCCCCATCCCCAAGCCACTACTACTCTGTCATCCTGCCCTCCTACTCTCAACACAATCGACCTAGTAACCCTGATATGCTCCCAGAACCATACTTGCAGCAATGTGACGTGTGTCACACTCAGTGACTCCCGGTAGCATACAACATGCATATCCTGGTATAGTTGTGCCAGCAGACAAGTCCCCCATGCAAACTGACCATCTCAATGCTCGATGATGTACTAAATCACCCCCAAAAACCTCAGAGGTAGGAACTGACCGTTCTTGTTTGCTAATAGGATCCCACTCATCAACCCTGCTAGGTATAGTGACAATGCTGGTACCTTGTAGGACAAACATATGTCCACATCCAGTTGCTGTCGCTGAATCGATAGCTCGTCATCACCAAACACAATTTGCACAGACTCATCCAATGCCTCATCCTCTGCCATGTACTTTCTGATTGGGAGCCCTGCTATGGGGAGCCTTAGAATCCTCCAAGCATCCTCTAGAGTCACCATCATCTCCCATATCCAAAAATGAAATATCGACGTGGCTGAGTCCCAATGCTTTATCAACGCTGTCAACATGGACCTGTGGGCCTTAATCGTCTGATATGATAGCATCTGCAACAGTCCTACCTCCACTAGTGCATGGTGATTTTTGCCCATCATAGCCGCTATACATCTCCTTAGTACCTCAGACCGCCTCTCCCGTGTCTACAATCAGCCAAAATCCTGCATCCATGACATGGTAACTCTATCAATCTTTCTCTCCCATCTTCTCCTTCTCTCTCATTTTCTCTTCCTTTCACCTATCCTGAGTCTCATTCCCTATCCTTTCTTTTTTCCTCTCTATTCCCTCTTTCCCCCTTGTCAGTCGTAGGCTACAGACAGACCCGCCCCATCCATGGGCGGACCCGCCCAAGCCCCCGGGCAAGCCCACGGGCCGACCCGCCCAAGCGTGGGTGGACCTGCCCGAGCTCGGGCAAACTTGCCTGGGCTCTTGGGTGAGGCTGTGCCCTGTGCGCGGGAGGCCCGTGCGCTGTCAGACCCGCCTAAGCATGGGTAGACCCACCCGAGCTCTCGAGCAAGCCAGTGACCCGCGTAAGGGTGGACCCACCCCCGTGCGGGGTGGACCTGCCAGGGCATTGGAAAACCCATCCCCATGCACAGTGGACTCGCCCAAGCATGGGCAGACCCGCCCTGGTGCACAGGGGAACCCACCTGGATCTAGGCGGACCCACCCCCGTGCACGAGTTGACCCACCCCTCCCTTCACCCTCTTTCGGGGCATGACCATCTCCATCCCTAGTCTAGCTCCTTTTTCCCTCCCCAACCAAAAAAAAAAAAAGCAACAAATCCCAGTTTTTTTCTCCTACCCATTTTTCCTCCCCCCTCCCCCACCAAAACCCATATTTTCAAATTTTGTAAAACTCAAACAAAATGAAAAAAATCACAAAATCAGGTTTGGGGCTAACCTAGCGTGGAATGATGCACTCGCTGAAGAACCACCGCACCTCATCCGCCTAGTGAATAATGTTGATGTCATACTCTGACATCCTGTCCTCTGCTACTCTCCTTCTTTCCTATTCTCCTCCTTCCTCAACTAACTACTGTTCAAATGAGGAGAGGTAATTCCTACAATTACCTTATATAACCTTTTCCCCCATTTTTCATCTTTTTTAAATGAAGGGAATTTCTTCCCTTTATTTAACAAAATTCTTCCTCCAACTAATTCCCCCCTCCTCTATCTTCCTGGGGCCGCCATTTGCACACTATGCCTTTGTTTTCCTCTGTTCAAAAGCCAATCTTGTCAATTTTTCATGCTCTTTCCAATGATATATACCACTTTATAATTTTGAGAAGTTTCTCGGGACCCTTTTTCCTTCCCCATCCACATTCTTGAGGGGTCATACCCTACCATTCTCTTCCATTCCTCCATCATGAGTCTTCTCTCGCGAGACTGGGGCATCTCCTTCCATTTCTTTATATTTGGGCAGCTCATATGATCTCCCCTATGTTGGGGCATCTTTTTTCTAGTCGCTTCCTCTATAGAGTCATCTGTATTTTATTTTCTTCAAAACCCTATTATCCTAACAGTGTCTCGAAGAAGAGAAAAATGTAGGCATCCAAATTTAACCACTTTCATATGGTCAAAGTCATCTCCTTATTCATCCATTTACTCGTCTACTTTTCCAGTATTAATTAAATCATTCATTTAATTAATATTTCATCATTTGCATAAGGTTCATAAAGTATTTAATTTAATAATTAAATACTTTTACCTTCTTTCCTCTCTAAATTAAATAAATATACCACTTTATTTAATTTATTCATGTGACCTCTTTGAATTTAGGCCAATTTTTAATTCTTATTTTTCTCTCTCATTGTCACATCCTTCATAACCCTCTTCTAATCATAATTAGTTTAATTAATTTATGATTAGGATGTACACATGCTTAATCCTTGATTAGGATGTGTCACATCCTCCAACTTTTGCAAGTTGGTCTCTAATTTGTCTTAGCCACCTAGCCCTCTTCTAATTGAATAATTAATTTAATTAATTTATGGTTAGGATGTGTCACATCCTCCAACATTTGCCATTTTCCTATAATCTTTTAATAATTATCCTAATCATATGTTTGCACAACCTTAATCAAGGTCATTAGCCACATTTAGCATGGCTTTTTAGTCAACCTTTTCATTTTCCTTTCTTGGTATTGACCCTCTTTCCTATGTGAATTTTAAATTCACATTTATTCCTCCTAGAATCTCCTCTTCCCATGCATCTTCTAGAATCTTTTGACTTGTCACATCAAGTCACATGTGGACAAAGGCTTACATTTTTGGAACCTTGTCTTTTCCATGAGATTCTTGCAAGTATGTGAATTTTTAATTCACATTTATTTCTCCAACTATTTTCCATTCTCCCATGGATATTTTTGAGGAATTCTAAAATTCCTCAAAAGTCACTTTCATTCCCACTTGGGGACAAGAAGTTCCTTTTTGAGGAAATCTTCTCATTCCCTAAGGTACTTGCAAAGTACTTGTCCTTCTTCCACCTCATGTACCCTCCTTCCACCTCATTTACACATCACCATCCCTAAGCCATCTCACATTCCACATGTCAAGATGTGAGGGCTTGTGTGTCCTCACCTCACCATAGCCCTTCATCTTGACCTTGTTGGATGAATCTCAACCGTTGAATTCTCTAGAGAATTCAACTTCCTCTATAAATACCCCCTCTTTTCTCTCATTTAGGGGGTTGATCATTGTGCTAACCAAACTCTTGAAAAAAAATTATTTGAGCCATACTTAGCTAGAATTCTCATTTGTGTGCATACAACATAGCATCCTCATCTATTTTCCATCCATATTGCATCTAATTCATACATATTTTACCATCAAGAGGAGCATATATCATGTCAACAATCGAAGGGCCAACCAAAAGGAGCATCTTAACAAGGTATTATTATTCTATCTATTTTGTTAGGTTTAACTTTTAGCCCAATCTTGAGGTGTTAGGTGTATTTATTGTTTCTTGCACATTTCTTATTGCTACTCATTTCTAGAATGATATTTTCGCCTGGTCACAATTATTATTACACTTTAAAAAAATATTCTTACGCTTCAGTTGTGATTGCGTCATCCTCTAGGGTTACGTGGTAGGGCATTACACATGGTATCAAAGCCAAAGTTTAAACACTGGGTGCTATGGGATAATGTTGAACCCATTAAGTTTTTAGTTGTGTAGGATTTAAGTTTGTGTACCTTGTCCCATACCTTGTTGTGTCTATGTAGGATCATGCCACCTAGGTGAGGTTGTGGTAGAGGTCATGGTCATGGCCAAGGAGGCAGTCGTAGAGGTAGTCAGCAGGATTCACCTCCCCATGTTTCCCATGACTCAAATTGTGAGGAACATTAGGCTTCCCAGAATGCTCCGGGAGGTGGTGATCAAAATAAGGATCGACCAAGGATCGAGGTCGCTCAATTGCATCATTTGTTAGAGGAGACTCTTGCTCACCTTGGGATGAGGCAAGATAGAGATCAGATTAATATTGGTGAGAGAGAGGTACCAGCACAGCTAGAGGCAGACATAGCCACTCACATGAGAGACCTACTTAGAGCTCGTCTACCCACATTTGATGGTTCTGGTAGCGGTTTAGAGGCCGAGACATGGTTGATACACCTGAACCAGTGTTTTTCTATGCACCCTTATGGTAGCAACACTAAGGCCAAATGTGCAATCATGCACTTGCAAGACTTTTCATCTACTTGGTGGGGATTAGAGGAGCAGAAGCTTCATATTGAAATTAATTATGTTTCTTGGGATATGTTCATAGAGAGGTTTAGAGCCAGATTCCTCTCTGACCATTGCTGACAGCATCGTGGAGATGAGTTTCATGCTTTGCGATAGATGGCCATGTCAGTGGAATAGTATGAGCATTGATTTTATGAGCTCAAGAAGTTCACTGGCATTGGTGATGATGAGGGCATGCTTGTTCAACAATTCATTAGGGTCTTAAATGCCTGGATCAGTGGTCGTGTTTGGGTTTTCAAACCTAAGACTATAGAGACAGTAGTAGAGAAGGCCAGACTAGTGGAGGAGAAATTGGTGATGGTGTTGGGTGGCCATACTGGAGTGCAGATAGGAAGTGCTTCAGCTGCAAGAACTAGTTCACATAGTGGCCAGGCTCAGGGAGCTAGACCACCTAGGACACAAAAAGTGCCTACACAGAGTGGTCAACCTCAGAATTCATAGGGGAAACAAAATAATTTCCAACTGAGACAGGGAGATAGGTATTAGTCAGGGGGTGACAAGAACTGGAGGCAAAACAAACATCCCAACTTTGAGCAGCTGACACAGAGTACGCAGTCTACCTATAATAGGGGTATCGTTCAGTAGTCGAGTGTGCCTCCTAGAGGTAGAGGATTTGGTAGGGGTACAAGATTTTTTTCTTGTGGCCAACAAGGTCACATAGTGCGACAGTGTCCTAATAAGGGCACATCAGGTTATACTCAAAGGCTAGTGGCATTAGAGCTGACTATTGGAGATGCGGGTAGAGGTCATCGATTATTTGCTACAGTTTACAACTGCCAGGTTGATCACCAAGGCACAGTGGTAGAGACTTTTGGTATGTTACAGGGTAATAGGGTTACCATTTTATTTCATTCAGGAGCATCAGATTCTTTTATTTCATCGTCTTTCGTGGTGCATTGTAGACTGAGGGCAACAAAGTAAGACGTTAAGTGGTAAGTCCAATTGGCCTTTGGTGCTAAAGTTGCAACACATTCCCTAATACTTGATTGTAGATTAGAGATTGGATCCTTTCACACTATAGTAGACCTTTGCATTATACCTTTGGGGTCATATGACATCATCTTAGGGATGGATTGGCTTGAGGCTCACAGGACCATTATTGACTATCGATGCAAGTTGATTCGATGCATTGATGTATCTCGTAGAGAGGTTGAGATAGTGGGAGTTCAAAGACCCATATCGTTGAGGATGATCTCGGCTATGCAACTAAGGAGATGTGTACGTCAAGGATGTCAATTGTTTGTAGTGACAGTAGATGACTTGGAGTTGGGTGATATTGAGGAGAAGGTTTCTCTTGATAGCCACCCCATAATTCAGGAGTATGTAGATGTATTTCCTGATAAGATTCCAGGGATGCCACCTCAACATGACATTGATTTCAAGATTGATCTTAAACCTGGTTCTGAGCCTATTTCATGAGCTCCATACCGTATGACTACACAGGATCTTAAGGAGCTCCAATCGTAGCTGGAGGAGTTGCTAGAAAAGGGTTTCATCCAACCTAGTGTTTCACCTTGGGGAGCACAAGTAATTTTTGTGAAGAAGGATGGTTCTCTCCATCTGTGCATAAACTACCATTAGTTGAATAAAGTGACAATCAAGAACTGATATCCCTTACCTAGGATTGATGATTTGTTTGATCAGATCAAGGGTGATATGGTCTTTTCAAAGATCAATCTTAAGTCAGGGTATCATCATTTACATATTTTTGATTGTGACATTCATAAGATGGTGTTTTGCACATGTTACGGTCACTATGAGTTTATAGTGGTACCATTTGGGTTGACGAATGCACCATCTGTGTTCACGAGCTTGATGAACGAAGTCTTTCACACTTATCTAGATAGATTTGTATTAGTATTCCTTGATGATATATTGATCTATTCTAGGACAGTAGAGGAGCATGAGGAGCATCTAAGGCAAGTTTTGTAGTGTTTGAGAGATAATTAGTTGTATGCTAACATGTCCAAATGTGAGTTCTTTAATATTGAGATTAAGTACCTTGGGAATGTGATATCAGGAGAGGATATTGCAGTAGATCCTGTGAAGATCCAAGCGATCATTGATTGGACTGCACCCACTAATGTGGCAGAGATACATAGTTTCATGGGATTAGTAGGTTATTACAAATGCTTTGTTCAGGGTTTCTCTAGGATAGGACATCCTATCACTTCTATTCAGAGAAAAGGGAAGAGATTCATCTGGTCAAAGCAATGTGAGGCAACATTTCAGACTCTGAAGGAGAGGCTAACCAACACAATGATTCTTTTAATACACAATCCTATTGGAGATTTTGTTGTCTGTACGAACACATCTTTGGAGGGATTAGGAGTGGTTTTGATGCAAGATGGTCATGTTATTGCGTATGAGTCATGCAAAATCAAGGATCATGAGTTGAATTACCCCATGCACGATCTTGAGTTGGCAGTGGTAGTACATGCTTTGACGAGATGGAGGCATTACCTGTTAGGGAACAAATTTGAGTTGCATAGTGACCATCAAAGCTTACAATACATCTTCACGCAACCTAATCTAAATTCCAGGTAGAGGCGATGGATGGAATTCCTTTTTGAGTATGACTTCGAGGTGAAGTTTGTCCAAGGGAAGGAGAACGTAGTTTCTGATGCTCTCAGTAGATGAAGAAATGAGTTGTCAAAGTTGACTCTTGGTGTGGATTTGAGGAGTCTGATTCTTTCTATACTTCCTACAGATAGTTGGTATTAGGAGGTGAGATCAGAGATAGAGATAGGAAGGACTCTTGAGGGTAGATTCTTAGGTTATTCTCTAGAGTCAGATGGTTTGTTGAGACACATGGGACACATATATGTTCCATCTTCTAGAGATCTTTGTACCTTGGTTATGACAGAGGCACATCGGGCACCCTATTCAGCTCATCTAGGAGTGAAGAAGATGCATGGCGATTTGTGACAGCTATACTTCTGGGCAGGTATGAAGTGAGATATCGCTGACTTTGTGTCGAGATGTTTGGAGTTTCAGCGAGTGAAGACTGAACACCAACATCCGACAGGACTTCTACAGCCACATTTGGTGCCAGAGTGGAAATGGGATATAATCTCATTGGATTTCATTGTTGGGTTACCCAATTATTCACGACGACATGATGCCATTATGTCGACGGTGGATAGGTTGACAAAGATAGCACACTTCTCACCTGTTTGTTCATCCTATAATGCTTTTTCCATTTCTAGAGTGTTCATGGGAGATATAGTTAGGTTGCATGATATTCCTCGTCAGATAATTTCTGACATTGATCTTGTGTTTACCTCACCTCTTTGGACGTCATTGTAGCATGCCATGGGGACGCAATTGAACTTTAGTTTGGCATATCACCCTGAGATAGATGGATAGACTGAGAGGATCAACCAGATCCTTGAAGATATGTTACGCATGTATGTGATGGACCAAAAGACACGATGGGAGGACTATCTCCATTTAGTGTCAGAGTTATCTTATAATAACAATTATCAAAGTTTGATTGGTATGCCTACTTTCTAGGCATTATATGGATGACCATGTCAAACTCCTTTGAGTTAGGATTAGTTAGAGGACAAAGTTCTACTGGGTCCTGAGATGTTTTAGGATATGGAGCAGTAGGTGATCTAGATCAGGGAACATTTGGTTGCTACATAGGATAGGCAGAAAAAGTATGCAGATGTGCATAGGGTGGATCGTCAGTTTGCAGTAAGTGATTGAGTCTTTTTGTGAGTGTGTCCATGAAAGAGTCCAATCTGATATGGAAAGGGATCTAAGCTCACACCTCTCTTTATCGGGCCATTCAAGATTCTTGAGAAGATTGGGCCAATATTGTATCGTCTTGCTTTGCCACCTAATTTGTTGTATATACACGACGTATTTCATGTTTTAGTACTCAGGCCTTATCACCTTGATATATCTCACATCCTTGATTGGAATGCCTTACAGGTAAAGGATGGGCAGCTAGCTTTGGAGCCCATGGCCTTCATGCATCACAAGAGACTCACCCTTAGGGGTCGAGATATTGAGCAGGTTAGGCTCTAGTGGGATCCTAGAGATTATACTCGAATGGCTACCTAGGAGGATGTGACTAGGATAAGGGAGCTCTATTCCTATTTGTTTGTAGGCTACCAAGAGTAAGCCTGATCCTAGGGGGGAGGATTTAGCATCCCTCTTATTTTCTTATATTTTCAAACAATGCTTTTACTTTGATAGACAATGATACTATGTTGTTATTTGATCATTAACATTGGAGCGATGATGGTTTTTATATTGTGATGTGATGATACACTATATGGATTATTATTGATTATGACATGCTTTCTGGTTAGCATAGTTGTTTATTTGAGTTGATATTGATATATGCTCATCTGTATTTAATTGATGTTTTAGTTTCGTCAATTTTGATGTGACACTGTATTCGTGAAGGGAATGGGATTGCATCACTTGCTTGTGAGTGCCCTACGATTCTGCGATTTTCTCTTCACGGTGTGTTTGATTCATGATTTATATATATGTATGACATATGTTTTCATTTCAGGATTGCAGGTACAGGACATTAACTCCACCTGGATTCACAGGTTTGAGCGTGTCCATTACCCAATGGTATAGTTGATTGGGAGATAGTAACTGGATTTCCTTGTCCAACCACAACCCTAGTCACAGTGTGTCATCAGTCCTTGTTTCGATATGCTTTGTTGTTATGTTGTCCACATTTTCCTTGTCATTTATTTATTTTGCAAGGTATGCTTTGTGGGAATTAATGCTTAATTTTTTTTTAAGTGATTATTTAATTAATCTTGATTAATGTTGTTAGAAGCTTAATATTTGATTTAATTAATTAAATTAAATTTATTTTGTAAAGTGATTTAATCTTTGAGATTAAATTTAATTAGAAATTAATATGTGAATTATGAATTACTAAATGCATAAATATTTTGTACATATTTTAGAAGAAATATCTGTGATTTGGTTAAAAAGATATTTTATTTGTGACATGTGTTAGAATAATTAAACACTATTGTTGGGAATTAATTTCTCGAAGTGAATATTTTCATTAACTAAAAGAGGAAAGAGGCTCCTTTATGGCAATGAAGAAAGATATTTTGGGAGGTTGTTGAAAATAGTGGTAAAAAAATTGGGGAAAGAAGTTCTTAGGAAATTTTGGCTCTGGTTTTGTTTTCATCTTTCTGGAAAAGTGGATAATTTGGAAGAATCTTTGGTAAATTGGAATCTGAAGGCGAAACTCTACTTCAAACATCTTTTTCTCAAGCATCTAGAAATAGGTTCTTTAAATTGTTTTTATTTATATGCAAATTGGAAAGATTGCATGTACAAGAAGAATATGTTATCTATGTAGAAGCTTTAATATATTTTGTAAATTTGAAAGATTTTCGTGTATGGAAAATCATTGTGAAAGATTTAAGCTTCCATATAAATTGTTTAAAGCTTTGGTTTGTTTCGAATTGGAAAATTGTCCTAAAAAATTTAGATTCTCCATAGGAAATTATTTTTAAACAATAGAAATCCCATAAGGAAAACAATAGAAGATTTGGAAAATCTATGTAGGAATTGATTTGAAAACTTCCTGTCAAAATTTGTGGAAAATCTTGTTTGTATGGGAAAATATCTTCATGTAGAAGACTATTGTTTTGTTTTGTTTTCCCAATTAATTTTATTTGGTTGGGAAGTTGAAAACCTTTGGAAGATTTTGTAAATACTTCCTGTAGAAAAAAATTTATGAGAAATTTTTTCCCTTCTGGAGCAATTATATTTGATATATTTATATATATATATATGCAACATTTATTTAAAGTTATGTAGAAAAAAATTATATTGAAAAATACTAGAATCGAAATTTTCCATACGACAAATTTATTAAATTCGCAGGTTTTAAAAAAAATGGTTTTGAATATTTGTATGGGGTTTGGAGGTTTGGGCTACCACCACAGCCACCCCCATAGGGAGAGGTGGGTTGTGGAGGCAACACCCAGTGCTACCTTCACAGGTTGGGCACCCCATATGGGGAGCCGGCTATGTATATAGCCCGACACAAAACTTTCGTCTGCCTACCTTTGTTTCAATTTTAATATTTGAAAAAAACATTAAAATATAATATATATATATATATATATTATATATTTGTATATATGTATGTAAGTATATATTTATTTCTATATATATATATATTTAAATATATATTTTGTAATTGTTTGGAAATTGTAATTTATTTTTAATTAATTAAATAATATATTTATGTATATACATAATTATATGTATATATACATGTATATAATTATATATATATTTAAATGGATATTTTGTTATAATAGATGCATTAAAAAAAAGGAAAATTGGTTTTTATTAAAATGTAATTTAGAAATTGAAATAGACAATTAGATTTAATTTCTCTATTGTCTGTAATTGAAATTGTATTAAGTTAGTTTATTTTGGGCAATGTATTATTGTATTTTAATGAAATGGAAATTAGATTTAGGAAACCCTAATGGTAGATTTATTTCCTATTTGAATTTCCTATTTAAATTATGATTTCTTCTATTCACGTTTTTGGGGAAATCGGTTAGTTGTGTATGTAAGTCTTCCAGATGATGTTATTTTATGAGGGGGTTGTGTTTTATGGTTCAGCCCTTTGTTTTCCTTGGGTAGTGCACTTGGTTGTAATTCAGTTAAACACCCGATTACCACAAATAGGGATGTGTTGCCTCTTATATTTTGGTTTGGGATTTAATATCGATTGTGTGCACTTTGTTTACCCTTGTGTTTTGGATTAGATCCTTGTGTTGTCAGTAGGGGAGTGGCTCTCACTGGGGATTGGCGTAGAAAGTGGTGCTAGGGTAACTCATGTGAGAGTTAGTTAATTCAGTGGAAATTAAATAAATGTAATAGGGGAAAGGGTAGCTTAAATCATATAAATTGTTAATTTTGCCTCACTCATGAGCTCAAGGGCTTGTTTAGACTTGAGATGAGACGAGAAGGCCTGGAATGGAAAGATCATTATCTTGTCCCTTTGAACGATATTTTATTCCACATCGGTTTACATGTGGGACCAGGGATCGTGAGAGGATACCAGGGTAACCCAAGATGGGGTCTGGGGCCTAGGAAGATCTGCCAGGGTAACCCATGCAACTTTGTGATGACACTCCTCCTATGACAACAGTATGTATTGTGCAGTTGATATACTTGATTATTTTACTCTTCGAGCAATGTGACCTTTAGATATGTATTGTTCTTGTATGGTATAGTATCATTTGTTGCCTGTGTCTAGAGGTTGTTTTTTTTTCCTAGGAAGCCCTTTTACTATCTCCTAGCACTAGGGGTGGGCCTTCGGATACCACTAGGTTGGGTGGAATGTGCACCTTACACCGTTGGATTCCCATTTCATGTTCGTGATGGTGAGATCTTCTAGAATGGAGAGCTCGTGTGTACTAGTTGCTTTGTACTATTTCTTTTGTTATTTTGTATCAGTTGGATACTTTGTATATGTACTACTCCTCATTTGTATTCGAGGAGGATTCTTGTATCATTTTAATTGTAACATTATTTGTATGATCTTCCTCATTTTGGAAATGAGTCTTGTACTGATATATCAGATGAATGAAATCTATGAATGATTTTATTATGTAGTTTGTATCTTATGAGATGAGTAATGTTGTTGGATTTATGATCTTTATTTCATGAGTATTATTTTATATGCTATGGATTAGTTTACTTTTGTATGTTATGGGATTCAAATGTAAGCGTTGTTGCATACCTTAGAGGATGTATGTGTTAAGTGTAGTTCACTTTACTTGTTATTATTACACTTTTTAAAAAAAAATGTTACGCTTTCATTGTGATTGTGTCATCCTCTAGGGTTACGTGGCGAGGTGTTACAAGATGAAAGATTGGTGCGAGTTAGATGCAAAAAAGTGTCTGTGATGTGATTTTGTGTAGATAAGTGTGAAATCTAATTGTTGAGTTCTTGGAGGCAATGAGCTAAAGGTGTACTCTATCATTCAAGCATCTTTGAAAGTGTGTGAGTGAATTGTGGTGGAAATCTCTGTTGCATTGAGATAATTTTCTCTTTGTGAAAATCCTCTTCTATCTTCTTTGTAATTGGGTGGTACTGAGCCCTCTAGGTTGTAAACCCTCATTGGAAAATGAGTCATATTTTTGACATCTAAGTCCTATTTTGGCAGTGAGCCTTTGTATTCAGTTTTGGTATTCTTTATATTGTGAGCTAATCCTCACCATGGTTTTTCCCTCATTGGGTTTTCCACATAAATTTATTGTTATTGTGTGTATGATTTTATTCTTTTTATTTCTTCTTTTACACTTAATGATTAATCACACTAGTAGAGTAAAGGAATTGTAAATGGTTATTGATCTAGGTCTTCTAGGGAAGGTTTTAAAGGCTAAAATTGCTACAACTGATTCACCCCCTCTTAGTTGTCTTGTTCAAAATTTTAATCTAGTTTTCCAAACATCTTTGGAATTAATTGGTACTTGATAATATCATTATTGGATTCTAATATTTGTGAGGAATTATGCACCATAGTGCTACTTCAAAAGAGAACCACACATAGGAAAAGATATTAGTTTTACATTATAATGTTTTGATTATAAGGGAAAAAGAGGTTTTGAAGGGACCTGAAACTCTTTACAACAAAAGATACTAAGTGTTGCCAAAACAAAATATTCAAAAACTCACCAGCAACAACCCATCAGCCAAAAAACATAACAAAATGGGTGCTAGTCTAATGATAAGACAATAAAGTAACAACACCCAACAACATCAAAACAACAAAACAATAGGAATACAACCTATACCCAACAGGAAACAAAAAGCAACTAAGAAGAAGACCAGACACTAATTCAAACTACTCAGGGTTTTGGCCACCTCATGCTACTGGCCTCTATACCTTTTGATCATGTCTAATAGCTCCTTCTTCTCAGCATCAAAGGATTTCTTCCAATCAACCAAACCTTTAACAACAGGTCCTTTGTCATCATCTTTAGCAACTTTTTTACCTTTCCTTTAATCTAGTGCTCTTTCTCCATAAGCCCAGAGAAGTAAACTTGATCCTCCCTAAGCTCACTTATCTTTCTGAAAAGGACTTCCAAGGAGTCTGCAATGTTCTTCACAGAGATATGACATGCCTGCAAAAGCTTTTTGATATAAGCATTTGTTCCTAGAATCTTAGATTCCAGAGCATCCAATCTATCTTCACACAAAGATTTGAAATCATGGTAGGAACCTTCTAGGTCCACAATTTTGTTAATAGGAATGTTCAACACCGAGCCCTTCAGAATATTCTTCAGATTCTCCTTCAAACCTCTAATTTTGATATTAATCTTATTGAACTCTTGAAGAGTCCACTTAGCTAACTTAAAAGTTCCAGTAGCCCCAGCCCTAGCCATTTCCAGTAGTTCAAACATGGATGTAGAATCATCATTGAGGTAAGAAAAGTCCTTAGAGAGAGGATTTACCTTTAAAGGCTCTTGTTTAGCTTTTTTCTTCTCCTCCTCCTCATCAAGACCCCTTATTTCCTTGTCCTGCTCCACATTGGGAAAATCCTGCGTTAGGAAGTCCTCAGTGGCCACCATCTTAACTCCAGAATCCTTACCATCACCAGGCACATTGGGGTCCTTCATCAACATATTTGAGGCTTTGTTCTTCAGGTTGGGAATACGCTTCGATGACGTCCACATCTTGTCATTTGAACCCAAAACATTATCCTATGGCCCCACCTCAAGGCCATCACCAACATCATCTTGACCAATAGTCAATGTTGAGGTACCATGTAACATCTTTCTATAGTGAAAATACAATGATACTACAACATGAAGAGCTAGGATTTACCTTTTCCTAATTAATCAACTTTGAGATTTGACATCAAACTTCATCAAACTCCTAAATAGATATGTGATGTATACAACTATTAGATAGAGAGGTTTAGGAATATTGGCGAACCACAGTTATAACTTTTCAAAGATATTGGTGAACTATAGTTGTAACTTATTTTACATTACTTGAACCCTACAATCTTGTGTTCCACCAACTAATATAGTATTTCAAATCTGATTTACATAATTTCAATATAAATTGGCAAGCTAGTCATCATCAAAACCACTCTAAAAGAACCCATAATACTTGCAAACTTAATATAGTGTTTTAGATCTGATTTACATAAAATAGGACTGATATGACAGTCATATTATCATGAACATAGAACATGTGGTTGACTATTAATTCCTATATCAATTGGTTGGTAGAAAGGATGAAAATGTTACTATAGAAAATGTGGATTAAGCATGAAGATGATGGAACATAGGTTAAAATAATGATAATAGATGTATAAGATAAGGTTGTAGACTATAGTGGAGTGTGTATTTATGATAATAAAGGACTGTGAGAAAATAGATGTAGGCATGATTGATTATTAAGATAAGGTTGTAGAATTTAGTGGAGTATGCATTTATGACAATAAAGGACTATGATAAACTAGATGTAGGTAGTCCTCAAATAGCCAAACATCAGACTTCTTAATTAGGTACCTTCTAATCCATGTTCTAGTAACAACCACCGACCTTGTAGGGTATTTGATATTTTCTCTATATATAATTGAGGCCTCCAATTTATTTTTGGCCTCAACATGACACAAGTAATAATTTGTTCCCTCTTCATTTTCTTCATCTACAATAACTACATAAACATGCCCTGCATTGATATGTGAATACAATTAGATGGATTTAGTCAACATTACAAAATAACTACAAAGTGAGATAAAATTAGGAATTTCATAAACTATGCAAGTAGATATATTACCTGGTTGAACTAGATCTGACATGTGATCAAAGTCAACTGATGATTCCATCTATATGATTTGTAGTGCCAATGAGAGTTGATATGTCTCAATTTGGATTAGATTTCTTAAGAATCATTCATCAAACCACTCCTTTGAATCACTCATTCCAAGCTTGATATGTATAAGAAGAACAAATCATACCATCTTCCATATATGAATACTCCATGAACCTGCATTAGAGCTTTCGAAAGAGTGTATCTCACTTGATCCTATCAATGTACAACAATCCTCATAGTTTTCAATATTAGTATCATGTACCAGCTAAAAAAATCTATGAACTAAAGACTTACCTTCATTACCTAGAACCATTATAGCATTACACCACTCGATGATAGATTTGGCATCTATCAACTTTGTATTGTCTTTATACTTTAACTCTTCTTGTGATATGGCTCTTTTGATACATGCTCCTACACCATCATGCTCTCCCTTTCCATTCCCAACCTCACAAAAATTCCAAATATGCTAAATACCTGTAATATTATACATCCTTCTCAACCAATAGAAAATATGCAAGTTATTGAATTATGATGCATAATTATTTGACCATATGATATGCTGATGGAATGATATACCCCTTCTATCCAAAGCATGGTAGAACACTTGAAAGAAACCTTGTACAAACCTTGTAGAATGTGTGAGATCATCACTAATATAAAAAATGATACTCCCTTAAGATCTTTCTATCATCCTTTGTATTGCAACCCATGTGAATTAATGCTATATGCACAAATATAACAACATGTGTTGAGTTGTAATACTGCAATTTCACCTCATGTTGTGGTTGTAGAGTGTAGTTCTCTAAAAATTTGACAACTAAAACACTCGCATCAAGTGGAAATGTTTCCTTGCATAACTTGAACTCAAATCCCAACCATCGATCTCTATGGGTATGTCTTGCATACTCATACACTATAGTCTCTCAAAATATAGACATAAAATGATACATTGGAATCTTTTCAATAACCAAATCACACGTTTTTTCTTCTTTACCATCTTTTGTATTGTAATCCATTGTCTTATACTTGCTGAATTCTACTAGTTCATTTCCAACTGCATGTGTAATTTCTATATGTTCACAAATTGGAAAATGTTGCAAGCCACCACACTACTAACATGTGTCATCCAACCAATATTTCTTGTAGAATAATTGACCATACACTCTTTCACATAAAATTCTTGGGTCAATGCAGATCATGTGGGTCCAAACTAGTCCCCTTAAGTGGCAATGAAATTTGGGATTGGACAAGATCTCCTCATAAAGGAGGTCCTTGTCCCCATGTGGGTGAGAGGATAAGTGGGGAATAAAAATTCCTCAAATATTCTCATGGGATGAGAGAAGGAATTTAAAATTCCTTAAATGCATTGGGGGATTAAAAGGTGAATTAAAAATTCACATGGGGAAGTGGAGTGCCTTGCCCAAAAGGAGAAAGCCTTTAATAAGGTTGACTTAAGGACACATGCCATAAATGGGAGGAGGATTAGGTTAGACTAACCAAATGATTAAGGTTGTGCAAGTACTTAGTTAGATGGACTAATGACTCATTAGAAGCAAGTGGGAGATTATGGAGGATGTGACCCTAATGATGATTAAGGGTGTGCACATGCTAACCCTAGTTAATTAGAAGAAGATGAAGTAATTAAGATGGATTATAGACCAACTTGCAAAAGTTGGAGGATGTGACCATGAGAGAGAAAAGAGGAATTAAAAAATGAATTTTAATTCCAAAAGGGGAATATGACTAAATTAAATAAAATGGTACATTTATTTAATTTAGAGGAGGATTAAAGAGATAAGGTATTATTGATTAAATACCTTAGGGATTTGGCAGAATTAAAGATATTAATTAAATAATAGCAGTATTACTTAATTAACGAAAATAAGACAAAAGGGGATGAATTTGGATAAATTAAGTGTCCAAATTTAGATGTCTACATTTTTCCCCTCTTTGAGATGTTACGAAGTAGCATCATTTTAAAGAATATTAAAACATAGAACCTAGAAGAAGATGGTTAGATTGGGAAAGATGCCCCAGTCATTCCTTTGAATGATTAGGAAGGGAAAAAGATGATGAAAATTAGGGATGAAGGATGCCCCCTCGAGAGGACATGTGGGGTCAAGAGAACACGGGTGGGCTCTCGAAATGGATGAGATGATGCAAGGGGAATAAGGATGATGATGCAATGTGAAGATGATGAAGCACAAATGGATGACAAAAGGTGATGTTGCCCCAGTCAAGGTACAAGCCAAAAGGGGGTTGATGAGGGATGGAGTGTTGTCAATGAGGGATCTCGAAACAACACGAGGATAGGGAAGGATACACCCCACTCAGTGGTATTGATGAGGGAAGGATACATCCCAAAACACCACTAAAGGATAGGGAAGAGTACCTCCCAATGATGATGATGAAAGTGTTGTTGATGAGGGAAGAATACATCCCAAAACAACACCAAAGGGATAGGGAAGGATACTAATGGATGATGATGATGATGGGTCAAGGCTGGTAACGAGACTGGGGACAAGACCAAGGATTTGATTAGGTGATTCAGGCTAAATGGAATGGATGGGGATTGGATAGAGATGTGAGATAATGATGAAGGATGAATGGATGGGGGGATACATGTCAGACGATAGAATGGAAAATGAAATGCAATCCTAATGCAATTTTCCATCTTCGGAGCACTAATTTTTGCTATAGCATAAGACACAAGATGCCAAAGTATGAAGAACCAAAACGGGTTAGTGTCTAATGCATAAAACAAACATAACAAACAGAAGGTGATCCCAGCACCCCCAAAGTCACTTTGGTGACAGTGGGCCAGTGTGGGATAACCACAACACACACAAGGATACTAAAGTAACACAAGACCTCGAGAGGGATCTTACGATTTGGGTAATGCGTGGAACAGCCGAGAAGACAAAAAGATCCAAGATACACCTATGTTGACTAGTCCAAAGCACACCATGATATGATGGATCAAAGGCGACCATGACAAGTGATGATAGGGAGCTCAAATGATAAACAAAGCCAAAAGCATCAAAGATCCTGAAATTAATTTCCAAATGTCCTTTGCCATGGGATCAATCAAGGGATGGATGGGATTGATGAGGTATGTTAGGAGGATGCATCCTGTTGAGACCCGATGATGGATACTAAATTAAAAGATTGATATGGCCGGAGATATTTGGAACCGATTGGATCTACTGATACAAGTGGATCTTATTGGTTAAGATCCAGCTAGATAAGGGCGTAGCTTGACGACACGACACGAGAGACATGACACAAGATAGGAGATTAACACATCCTAGTGACCTAGAGGCTCGGGGGCTGATCAAAGATTAGCCTTGCCTATGTGGAAGCGCAGAGCCCTCGTAGTTCGATAAAAGGCTGATGACAAACCATGATGGAGACTTCAATGGACGATAAAGATAGGACAGACAAATAGGAACAAGATAAGAAGATTGATGATAGATGATAAAGGATCAGATGGACAAAGTAGAAAGATTGATGATAGGTGATAAAGGGACAAAGTGGACAATGAAGATCGATGATGGAACCCCGGGGGCGGATCAAATGATCGACCTTGCCTACATGAAAGCACAGGGGCAACGTAGTTCGACAGAAGGCCAAAGACAAGTGATGGATGAAAGATGATGAGATAACCCTAGATGATGGGACTGATATGATGGGACACGATAGACTTGTTGGATTGGATCAGAGGATGGTGACAAAGCTTAGGGATGGGATAGTTATCCAAATCATCAAAGATGAAGTGGGAGGATGACATGACAAATAGATGAATGATGAAGTGATAAGATAGATGATGTTGGATCGTATGGGGAGTAGCCAATGACAAGGGATTAAGAGATGGGATGTGGATAGAGATAAATGGACAGGAAGATAATGATGAGGAGATGGAAGGGATGCTATGATGGATGAGTAGGGGGATAAGGATAGGGAGGTTAAAAGGATTGTGGGGAGCGATTAGAAGATAAGGATGGGGAGATGGAAGGGATGTTATGATGGAATGGATGATGTCTCCAAGGACTGTATTACAAAGGAAGATCGCTCGATATGTCATGCGAGGAAGCATGAAGATGTAACGAAAGTATAAAATAAAGTGAAGATGGATAAGGATACATGAATAGAAGAGGTGAAGCGAATGGGATAGATGTGGATGAAGGTGTCAAAAGCATGCTTATATGTTTGCCCCATTGTTATCAAGATCACAAGGAGGAGGATGGAAGGATTGGGATAAATGAGATATGCAAATAGGATGTGCTTCGATAGGATGGAGGGGATGAATGAAAATGATGTATAACAATAAGATGGGTGCATAGCCGAAAGTGTAGCAGGAAGCATAGCGGATGGAGGGAATGCAAATAAGGAAGTTGCCCCCAAGTGCAGATAGGGATTTACGCATGACGCCTATTATTTTTCCAGGTTTTCATCATGGTACTTATCCAGGCACTTGGTTGCAATTTTCACCATTGGACGGAATTATTTCTCTTTACTATTTTATTTTTTGATTTTTGATTTTTGATTTTTTGATTTTTTGACTTTTTGGATAGCATCTTGGAAGAGGAGATGGATAAGGATAGGGAGTAATAAGTTGATTCCAGAGCATGTGAATAAGGATATGGATGGGACAAACATCAGAGTTCCATCTGAGGGTATTTGGGAAGCTCGTGTTGAAGACAACGTGGATGTTGAACGAAGCAGGACAGAAATAGTTATGCTAGAGGATGGTGGCGAGGTTGATGGGGAAGATACGGGGGATAATGGGTGGGATGTTGGAAATGGTATGGATGGAATGATGGGGTGGATATGTGATGGGGTGGTGAGTTCAGGACCAACATTGGCACATGTGGTGATGGATGTGAAAAGATAAGAGGACTAATGGATGGAGAATGTGGGGATAATGAAGGAGATGGAATAGTGAATTTCGGGACACAGGGACCCAAAACAGACTTAGGAGATAAAAGGTGGGTATGGTTAGCTTTTGGATTAGAAACTTTGGATGTTCTTACAGATTTTTCATTTGAAGGTATTGCATCTTTATTCTTTGGGATCCACATGGTTTTGATCTTTGCTTTGCTGGCTCTTTGCGAGCTATAGATTTGATTTTGATTTGGGATTTTGTTTTTCTTTTCTTTACCATGTCTTTTAGAGGGGACATTGGAAGCTTTAGATTCATGTGGGTGTTTAGATTGATGCTTTTTTCTTTTGGCATCCAAAGTGCTTGTACTAGCAATGGGATGGGTGTGACAAGATGGATCATGTGGAGCAATGGAGGTAGGATGATGAGGATTATGTGTAGATGGAGGATGTGCAGGTATGTGCCTTTGTTGATCCTGATTATGGGACATGCGAGAGGGATGTTTATGATGGATGACATGGATAAGTGTTGGATGAATGAGCGAATGAGATGGAGGAGGTGATCTTGGGATATACGGACTCAAGATGGATAGAGTGGGTGGAGGGACATAAGAACCCAAGATGGATGCAGTAGATGAAGGATGGGAGATTGTGGATGGAGGGATGTAAGGACCCAAAATGGATGGAGCAGATGAAGGAGGAATATGGACAATTTTTTTGAGGTGATACGATAGAGGAGGAGGGATGGCAGCATATGATTTGGCGAAGTGATGGGTAGAGCCATACGTTCTTTTGGAGAAGGCTCATTGAGGACGTCTAGAGGTTGTACCAACGTGTTTAGATTGTGAGTCTTAGGGAATAGATCCAAGACCTTGCATGCAGATTTGTTCTTTGACTTGGATGGGCTCTAAAATACCTTGCTCGTGAAGGCCTAGACATTTTCCTTGATAGTTCATGTTCTTGAGCATTCAATCCATGATAGGATTTTTGTTATTCTGAAAACATGATGCGAGTCCATTATTAGGTGGGGGATGATGGGTGGTATATACACTGTGTTTTTCTTCTGCAAGGAGGCCACCATGGAAGAATGTGAGAGTACCAAGGGGATATGCAAGCGGTGTGGGGATAGCATTTTTAGGCGATGATGGGGGATCCTGAGAAGGAGATGATGGGATAGCATCATTTGGATGGGTGGTATCTGGAGAGGGAGTAGGGGATATGATAGGATCTGATTTTGTGGTAGGCTCATGCAATGGAGACGGAGATGGAGCGGTAGAATCATGAATGTCCAAGGGGATCATGGGATGGAATGGATGGGGGCCCGTGATCTTCGCGGTGGGCAAGATGGGATGGTAGGATCTTAATCTAGGGGAGGGACAGCATGCTTTGGATCCAGGAGCTCTTGGCATGACTCATCATGTTGAGGAGGCATGACCAGCTGGAGTCATGGGGGACTCTTCAGAGGTGGGGAAAGATGGAAGGATGGAGGATTCAAAATATTCCTAGGAATGGATACTAGGAGTGGAAGAAGTGGATTGGATTTGGGTGTCGTCAATAGGTTCGATGACTCTTGGAGTAGGAGGTGGATGTTCAACAGATTCAGAGGATGTGATGGTAGGAGATGGGGACTCAGTGGATTCAGAGGATGTGATGGTAGGAGATGGGGACTCAGTGGATTCAGGGGATGTGATGGTAGGAGATGGGGACTCAGTGGATTCAGAGGATGTGATGGTAGGAGATGGGGACTCAGTGGATTCAGAGGATGTGATGGTAGGAGATGGGGACTCAGTGGATTCAGGGGACGTGATGGTATCATCAATGATAGGTGTTGGATGGAGAAGGGTCTCGTCACTAAAAACCATGGATGCTGGGTTGGGATGGCATGGTTCCACGACTGCAATGTGTGGAGTGGGGGATGTCTTCTTTGTTATAAGTCCTTGGAGAACTTCTGAAATGAGAGACTTGCATATTCTAGGATGAGATGGTGTGGTAGGATTGGATGAAGGTTTATGGATTAGTGGGGGATTAGGACTAGGGATTTGTAAGCTAGGATTAGATAGGGGAATGGGATTGGATGCAGGACTGGGAATAGATGGGGGATTAGGTGAAGGGTTAAGATAGGGGTATTGGCATGGTGAATTAGGACACAAGGATGCGGGTGGTGGATTGTAGTAAGGGTATGGGGATGTTGGATGAGGATGGGAAGATTGAGGTGGTGGATTAATATAGGGAGATGTGGATGTTGGATTAGGGTAAGTTGGTGGGTGTGTTTGACTAGGATAGGAAGGTGTGAATGTAGGATTAGGCTGAGCGGATTGGTATGGAAGATTAGGGTAGTGGGTACATGTGGATGAAGGATTGAGATAAGAGGACGTGGATGGGGGATCAAGATAGGGGTATTGTGACGTAAAACTAGGATAAGGGGATGATGTAGATGAAGGATATGATGGATATGGTGGAAATCCCTTGTCAAAGGTAGCATAAGGAGTGTGATTAGGCATAGATGAAGACATGATGGGATAACTCGATGGGGTGATTGGATTTTGGAATGTGGGTGGA
>VDFB02373401.1:0-23587 GCA_007258455.2 Sequoia sempervirens
AAACCTTTCGAGGAACTTGTTTTAAGTGTGGGGAAGAGGGTCATTGAGCATATGATTGTCCTCATGAAGAGGAAAGACCAAGAAGAAGGACTGAAAATCAGAATAGGGCAGCAAATGTGAATAGAGCAGATGCAAGATCATCACATTCTAAAGAAACAAAAGATGGTGAAACTTTAATGGCTAGGAGAACACTGTTAAATGAAGATGATAAGTCAATTCAAAGAAAAAGTTTGTTTTGAACAAGATGTAAGTGCAAAAACAAGGTATGTAATGCCATTATAGATGGAGGTAGCATAGACAATATTTTTTCTGAAGATATGGTGAGAAAATTGCAGCTAGAGAGAAGAAGGCATCCACATCCGTATAGGATAGCATGGTTACAAGATGATAGGAAAGTTTTGATCAGTGAACAAAGCTTGGTAAATATTAATATAGGAGGTTATAGAGATGAAATTTTATGTGATGTTATTCCTATGAATGTGTGTCATATTTTGTTAGGAAAGCCTTGGCAATTTGATAGGAAGGCGATGCACGATGGTTATGCCAGCACGTACAAATTGATGAAGGATGGAGTGAAACACAAATTGAAGGCATTGAAAGAAGAAATGAGTAAGGTTTACAGAAACGCTAGGTCTTGTTTGGTTAATGAAACCAAACTTTTAGATGGTATGAATCATGAATATGTTAGCTTTGTCGACACTAACCATGAAGAAGATGAGAAAGGTGAATTGTTGACTTAGATTGAACAAGAGATATTATGTGGAAAGAAGCTAGCTATAGAGGGTAAGGTAAAATCTGATTTTATTGTTTCCCTTGATAAGAAAGAGAGTGAAGGAGTAGATAATTTTGTTGCAGAAAAAATTTCTTTTGATAAATTTGAATTGGAAGAGTTGAGTGTGAAGGATAATGAAGAGTTTTATGAAGAATACTTGTTTGAGAGCAATGGAGGTGAAAATGTTTTGATTAGTGGTCATGGTTCCTTGTCGTATAATGATGGAATTAATTCTTTTGATGATAGTACTAATGCTATTTTGAGTGAAGGAAAACAAGTTGCATCAATATCATGCCTTTCAGAAGGCATTGAAATAGAGGAATTTCATGGAGACATAGTGGAAGGAGGTGGAAAAGGTGGAACAACAAATGAGGCAAACAAATAAAATTTTTTTTATGAAGAAGGTATAATTTTAATTGTTATTTTTTATTTTGGTGAATTATATTGGCGGGACAATATATTTGATGGTTTGAATTACATGATGGGTAGTAGAAGAAGGATGAAGCATGGTAATGTTGTAAGATTGCAGAAAGTGGTGCATAGAAATATTTCATTGGACAAGGAAACGAGGTAGATCCAAGATAGAAATAAGGTCTACAAATGCTTCTGAATGAAAATCATGAAATATTTCTTTCTACCATGGGTGTCTGATGCAGAAGCATCCATGGAAAATTAGCAATCCTGTATCAAGTAGAATTTTCAATTTTTGTTGAGCAATTTTGCAATTTTGTGGTGAGTAAATTTTTCTTTGGAATTCAAGTTGAAGGTGGTAAATGATATATATTTGAATCAGTAAACTTGACAAATTAATTTCCCTTTGCACATTGTCAAGTTGACTTGTAGGAGAAAAAAGCAACGAAAAAGCAGTTTTTAAATATTTAAATTAAAAATATTTGTAAGGCAATTTGGGGTGTTGGGATTTTAATGTGGGGATTTAAAACAACATTTAATGATCCCTAGAAATTAGGGAATGAGAAGTGGGCTCCAAGACTTGCTTTTATTTTTCTACTTTTCCAGGAGTCAAAAAGAAGAGAAAAAAACTGAAAAAGACTCCTATCTTTAATGGGCTACTGGAAGTGGGTTTTAATTGTATTAATTTGTTTTTTTTTTGAGGAATTTGGTGTGCAGGAACAGCATGGGTTGTGCCATATTGAATAGGTCCAAAAAAAACATGTAAAATTAATTTCATGAGAGGAGGAGTAAAATAGAAAAAACCCCATTCTTCAACATGAAAGTTTGAAGAGAAAAAGAAGAATTTTGGGAGGGAAAAGTGAAGGAGGTGTAGCTTTCTCTGGAGGATTTTTTTTGTGATGTTATTTTGCAGGTTGGACTGATAAACAACAGCCCATGGAGATTCCATAATGACAGGGATGAACATTTAGAAGTTGCATGTGTTGTTTTCGTGTTGGGAGATGAATTTTTGTTGCAAAAGCTCATATAACTGAGCATATGAATGTATTTGAAGGTATTTACTTACATATTTGATGCTTGTAAGAAGCTTAATTATTGCATATCAGTCCATTGATGACTGAAACCCCTTTTTAATCAGATTTCTTTTAATGGTGAAAATCAATGGTTTCATGTGCAAGAAGTTTTATGTATGTTAGTTTGTAATTTCTCTATTCCAGTTGAGTATTTGTTGTAAGAATTTGGAGAGTATTTTGTGAATTTAAATTCCTCTCTACATTAATTTAACGAGCTTGTTGATGCATTTATAAATCATTTCCAAGTGCATATGACTCCCAAGAAGACCTTGGCTGATTTGATGATATGCAAGCAAAACGAAGATGAAAAGATAACTGATTTTATCTCGCACTCTCAATCGCTTTATTCCAAAATCGATGTCAAGATTCCTGACCCACACCTTCAAAAGATGTTTATTAAAAACTTGCAAAATAAACTTCAGGACAAACTCACTATGATGAAATTCCCCTCCTTCATGCACTTGTGTACTGCCCTTTGCGATTATCATAATTCAGCTAGTAGTCGAGATACAAGGTCCACTTCTAGCTGAGCTGAGAAATTTGAACCTGTCAACAAAAACAATTCCCAATCATTTAGAAAGAAAAAAAAAGGGTTCTTACAGTTCAACCCCCCTCAACAACCAACTCAAACTGTCAACAACCAAATAGTAGCTGTTAAAACCGTGTTTCCCTTTAGTTATGGAGATCCGAAAAGAAAATTCACCCCTTTACCTGACACCCTTCATATCACAATGTCCCAAATTTTACAACAACAAATGATTACCTTGCCTGTTGTCAAAGCACCCAATCCTACTAAGCATTTACCTCTAAACTTTAAATCCAATGCTTATTTCCATTATCATAGACAAAATGGACATGACATGGAACATTGTAAGCATCTTAAACATCTTGTACAAGACCTCATTGATTCTGGTCATCTATCCATTGCATGTGTTAATGATCAAGGCAATAAGTCCATTGCCCCTCCAAATCAAAACTTGCAAATTTTCATTGATCCAATGCCCAGACATAATATTTCATTTGTCAAAGCTAGTGAAACTACAAAGAATAATGTGATGAATGTTGATATAGATGATGAACATCATGATCCTATCCCGCATGTTACCCATGTTAATCCTATGGATGAAATGGTAGTTGTGATAGATCTTATCCCTTGTAAGGGCCAACCTAAGAAATCTCTTGATATTACTTTCTCCTCTAAGGACATACTTAAAAATCTCCCCAATGGTTCTCTTTACATAGCCGACCGTATCTATGACAAGCCCACTATGGGATATTCATAGATCCCGCATGTGGAGAGAATGCGATCACTGAGAAATTTTTGGTATTACATGACCTTTATCAAGATGACTATGATAAAATGAAAGCATGGATCAAGACACACAATGGTTCTGCTTTCCCTATGATAGGATCAATCATCCTTCCATTAAAAATAGAACCAAAAACATTGGATGTCACATTATCCATCATCCCGTAGTCGAACTAGTTTCATTTGAGGCTAGGCCATCCATGGATTCACTCAATGAAAGTTGTCCCTTCGGTTATCCATAAATGGTTAAAGTTTTCATTTGACAATGAAATATTCACTATCCACCATAGTGGATTTAACCCATTGTCTTCCAAAGGAAACTTTTCCTTAGAAGCCTTTTGCCCTGAGTCCATGGAACCTATAACGCCTCGACAAGATTTATTTTTCATAACTTACAAAAAATTCAAAGCAAAGAAAATAGAAGAATTGTCTCTCCGCAACATGTCCTTGTCTACCTCTGACACTCCTACCCTAGATGAAACCATGCTTCAACCTAGACAAGATCCAAACAAAAAAGACCAACCAACACCAAAAACTTCCCCGACATCATCCAAATGACCAAGAGATAATGAAAATAACTTCGTCATGCCTCCTCGAATAAAACAAGTTTACAAAGCAAAGGAGAAAGTGGATGAACAACCTTCCATGGTTCCTTTTGTTCCTCTCCTTCAGGAAGAAAGGCAAACTATGGTTGATCAACCCGCTCCTTCACAAACACAACTCGACAACAAAACCAAAAAAAACCAAGCTAGGGAGCGTAGGTGTAGACGTCGCGCCCTTGCTCGCAAGTTACATGAAGAAGAAAACAAAGAAAATACAAATCCACACTTGACAGAAGCAATGCATGATGACCCTCCTCCCCAACCACAACAAAACAATCCCATACAACAATCACAACATGAGTTACATTCTTCATTGGAAATTATCATTCCTCCTCCTGTTGTGATTAATTTGGATGATGATGATGAGATTGGAAAAATTGACGAAGAGGTGCATAATGATTTGAACACATTGTTTTCCTCTTCCATGCACTTAAACGACAAATCTCTTATATAGAGTGTTGAACTCGGTGCTTCCCATAGTTCAGCACTTGCTCTTGTCCCTTTGGCTAGTTGCCCGCCCTCGGCATATCATGAACATGGCTGGGAGGCAAATGACTTGCTTGATGGTTCACTCGCATTTGCCTTGCTAGTATTTTTCATTTTCTTTTTCTTTTGTGTGTTTGTATGTGCGTAATGTGATCCCACATGATGTTTTTTTTTATGTTCTCTCTCTTTGTGACATTCCTCTATTTGTACCTTCATTCTTCTCTATGTCATACATTGCTTTCGCCTTTTTTTCCTTTTGTCTTTTTCTTATGTTTTCCTTTTGGGGATGATGCAAGGCATTGAGACATTCAGGTCTCTTTCATGTTGACCCAAAGGCTTTTCTTTTTCTTTGCCTTTTCTTTTGTATTTTTCTTGTGTTTTCCTTTTGGGGATGACACAAGGCATTAAGATATTCATGTCTCTTTCATGTTGACCCAAAGTCCTTTTTCTTTTTCTTTTCCTTTTCTTTTGTGTTTTTCTTGTGTTTTCCTTTTGGGGATGATGCAAGGCATTCAAACTTTCATGGCTCCTTCATGTTGACCCAAAAGCCTTTCCTTTTCTTTTTCATTTGTCTTGTGTTTTCCTTTTGGGGATGACACAAAGCATTGAGACACCCTATGTCTCTTCCATGTTGACCCAAAAGGTTCTTTATTTTTCTTTTTTCACTCTCGTGTCATTCTTCAGTTCTATGCATTTGAGGGATGATGGCGATTCTGACTCTCTAAAAACATTGTGGCAAAGAACATCTTGACCCCAAATCCACTTAAGATCCATATATGTGTTTGGTGTTTTTTTTTCATTTGGGGGGCAACCCTTTCGTTTCTTTTTCCTTTCCTTCTCGCGGCTTACAACCTTTCGAAACATGACTTGGCATAGGGCTTTCCAAGTTGGCTCTCATGTCTTCTTTTTTGTTTGCATTTTTCATTGCTACTTTAAAGTAATTGCTCACATCATGGTGTTTAACAATTTATTTAAAGTGGGTGCATACATTGGAATTATTCTTTTGTATTTTCCTTTTTGGTTCTTAGTGCAACTTTCTTACTTCATGATGCATTTTGTCACTTTGTGGATGACATTGGGTATGATGTCCTTCATAGAGAGTGATCTATCTTAGCATATTAAATTCCTCTTAATTGGCTTGATCGTTACACATCCCCTAAGTTCGCGAATTTTTCTATCCACTTTGATCCAGGTCCTCTCTTGGGAGTTATTAAGATAAAATGTTCCCTAAGTTAAAGACCTCCATGAACTAAGCAAGAATCCTTTGAACATCCTTTGCATGTTACATTTTGAATTTGTTAAATGGCCACGTTGCATAACACAACTTGCATGCCTATGGTGTCATCATGTTTGTTCATGAGCTCCAAGTATACAAAGTTTTGCTTGTCTCGTGAAGTTCAAAAAGTCATTTTGTTTTGTGGCACCTTATTAAAGTTATTAGGAGGTATAAATTTGGTATGGTTGAGCGGGAAGCCCATTTTGAGGCATGAATTTCCCCATAGCCACCTGCATGTGTGTGAGTGCATACCAACCATTAGTGTATGTTTCTCACCTTTTTGAGCCTTCTCACACGGTGGACATCCATGAGTTTCGTCGCCTCAAAGTGAGTATGTGTTTTCTGGACAAACAAACTAGATTTGATCCACAACAGGATGGAAAAATGATCGAAGCTTGATCCCACTCTCTTTTTCCTTCTCCTTCTCTCCCTTTCATTGTTTTACATCATTTTTCATGTGTGCTCCTTTGTGCTTATGTTTGGTTTGCCATGTGATCTTGATCGTGGGGGCTTGATCACCCCTCTTGATTGTTGTTGTCTCATATTTCCAACATGGGAGCATTTGGATCCCTCTTGATGTGCATGTTTGGCTACTTTAGTGTGAGTTTGAAGAAATTTCATCCTCTCACTAAAGTGGGGGCTAAATATAGCATATAAAAATGTATCTTTGGACATTTTCACGCTCATTTGGGTCTTTCTTATGGATGTTGGCCTAGTTTTTCCTTGATTTAATATTGTAATGTGGTCAACACATTCGCATTAGGTCTTGGACCCTTGTGAGTTAATAAGAACTTTATGATGCCTTGTAAAAGTGTTGTGAAGTGTTGTAACACACCTTCACACTTTTCTAGGACCTTTTTACTATAATTCACTTAAATAACCTCTTTTTATCACTTACCAAGCCTTATTTCAAAGTGTTGTAAAGTGTTGTAAAAAAATTTCACACTTTTCTAGGCCTGTCATCAACAATTTAAGCCTTATATGCTTAATTGGCTCCTTTATACACTTACATGCCTTAAGTGTATTTTTGAGAATAATCTCGTTAAACATCATTTTATACACTTTAATTCCTGACACCCACTTAAAATGCCTAAGTGGGACCAAGTCACCACTAGGGGTGAATTAGTCCCACTTGGCTCAAAAATCAAAATTATTTCAAAATTCTGGTAGGATATTATTCTCTAAGCCTTGAGGTCGTCCCATGATGTGGTATTTTTCAGTAAATTTTGTATAATCAAGTATAAATATAGGGGTTTTCCTCTCATTTCATCCTCAATTTTCCTAATCATTCAAGCATTCTAGGCCTTTTCAAGCATACATCCATTGGTGCTTCTACTTGGGTGATCCCATAATACTGGTTTACAATTTTGGCCAACCGACAGAACTAATTTTTCTAACTAAATCTTCACTTTTTGGCACCTTAAGCGCTAAACCTTCAGGGAATTTGAAGATAGTGAAGAAATAGTGATTTGTGACATTTTATTAAGCGGGTCTAAATATATTTTTTTCAATTTTTTTTTGGAATCAGTTGCACTTCTTTTTCCATCTCCTTGAAAACTAGTTTTTTCGATTAAAACACCATTTTAAGGAGTGGCGCTCACCGTATAACACAATTTTTTTTCCATGTAGGATAAAATTATATTTTTTTTCAAATTTAGATTTGTAACTATGATATCTAGTTCTTCCAATTGGTTTCATAGTGTTTTGTTGAATATTTTTTCCATAATCAAGTTTCAAAGTCAAACTAATTACAATTCAGACATAGGTGTTATATAACACATAACTTTTTTTTTGGATGTATCAAAATTCTTTTTTTTTGTTGGATCAAGGACTTCAATATCTGGTGCCACTCATATTTTCAAATTTTTTTTTGATAATCTTCTATTTTTCCACATGTGCCAAAGGAAACATGAAGCTTGATTTTTAGTGAAAAACCTACATTCACAGGAAATAAAAAATAAATATAATAATAAAATTAAATTTATTTAAAATTATACATTTTGGGAATCTTATAATAAGGACTACATGCTTACAAAAAATAAATTTTAAATGAATTCATTTGATCCCCCAAAATGTAAATCAAAAGTGGTTTTATTAGCATTTTGATAGGTGTAAAGGAGACTCTACATTATAGGTATGGTTTTAAAATAAGCGGGTTCTATCAAGGGGTTTGATCTAAAAGGTAGTTTGATGAAACCTTCTTCAATTGGAATACTTTAAATGAAAATTTTTAAAGGCTTAAATCATTATATTTTCTAAAAATGGATTTCAACAAAAATAGAATCACAAGAGAATTATAAACCCGACTTTGTGGGATCACTTACTTGCATATCTTCATATTTCCACTTATAGGGTTTGATGAGTTGTAGCATTGCATGTTGTTCATTCATCAATATCTTTTCATTTCATTTCATTTTCAAGGGTTTAATTACCAAATCGGGGTTTGACCAAGGCAAACCCCTATTCACTAACCCTTAACACTTTTCCCCCTCTTTGCATGTATTTTGCAGGTCTTGTGTGCATATTTTTCAAAGAGAAAGGTGTGAAAAGTTGTCAACAAATTTTCAAAGACATTTAAAGTGGTGAAGCCCTAAAAAAAGCTTGGAGAACACTTACGGGTTAGATTCTACACTTTGGTTGAAAACCCATCGAGGGTGGAGATTACCAGAAGCTGAGAGTTACAGATTGCATCTTTGAATTTCCTAAAATTTGGAAGTGGACTAAGTCACCATCAGTGGTGAATTAGTCCCACTGTCAGGCCTGAAAAGTGGTTTCTGCAATTCTAAGTACCCTTTTGGCTTAAACCTGTTCTGATAGAATTTCCCCGAAACAAGACTAAGTCACCCAGCTTGGTAAGTGTCCCAGTGGATTCAATAGTGATTTCTATAGGATTCCAAAGCTCCTCTCCATCAATTTCTAGTTTCTAGGTGCACCTCTCCACTCTCATTAATTTTTGTTACAATTTACTTGCATTTTTAGTTCATTTTTCATATCACAGTGTGTTTTCAAAAAAAGCACATTTTCTTAGTTTTGGATTATTATTTAATTACTTTTATCAATTCTTTGCATCTAGGACATTCCCCTTAGACAAATTTCAATCATATTTTCATTGGAATATCAAGGGCATATTTTTGAGTGAGTCATTAAGGTTTTTGGGATTCCTCTCTCCTTTTAGGTACAAAACCCTAGAAGTATAAGAGAGCCTCCCCTATCCCAAAAATATTTGGTTCAGAGAGTATTCAAAGTATTCCATACTTCAAAAATTCAAACATAATATGAAAGTGTATATTAGGAGATACAACCATGCATAAGGTGCCAAAAGCTTCATCACACTTGTTCAACCATTTAGGCTTTTCTTCATCCTTTGTAGGTTCCTTATCAATACCCATTGTTATTCTATACAATTTTAACTTTCTTAAGTGAAGTTCCATTTCATTTTTCCTCTCAAAGTAATTGTATGGTGTGAATAGAGGAACCAATTTATCCATTTTAGATTGTTGTTGCAATGTGAGAGAAAATGCAAGAAGAAACACACAGAGAAACCTCCCCTTTTTCACTCAATAAATAATCCCCTCCAACAAAAAATTATTTGGCACTTTATAAATCAGTGCGTTTACAATGTTGGAGTTGTTTTCTAAAGTTTTACAATGTCTAAAAATGGACTCAAATACTGAAAGTACAATCATGTATCAAAATGAGAGCCTCAAAATAGCACCAATGTGTAGTTCTCAAAAAAATATTCACTTTAAAAAAAGAATCACCTCAATCCGAGGTCATACGTGAAAGTTGCATCCATTTGAAGTTCAAAAAATGATGATTGTCCTTTAGATCTGATGAGAAAACTGATTTTCTGAAAAATTGGGATCACTTGAGAAAACACTTATCACACCACTATGAAGAGCATGAAATTCTACCACAAATAAAAAAAAATTGCATTGAAAAACACTTCTGTATGTCTGAGATATCGCACTCCAAAGTTCAGGTGCAAAATTGAAAACTTCAATGGTGAGGGGTCTTCAATTTTCAAAATTCCACCTTCGCCAAATTTAGCAAAATGCTGATAAATTTGGAGTTTTTCCAACTTTAGTTGAATTGCTAAATGTATTGCTAAAATTGGTTAGTTGCCAAATGAATTTAGAACCTTCGCCAAATATAGGAAACCCACCAAAATCAATGCTAAAATTAGCAGTACCACCAAATTCAATGAAAGTCAAATTGCTGACATCAACATTGTGTAGGTACAACAGTTGAAGTACAGCAGCATAAAAGCTTTTGAATTTTAAATTGTTTTATGTTTGAAATTTTTAATAAATAAAACTTTTTGATTTTGAAATTTTTAATAAAAACCTTGAATTTTTTCTTAAATAAAAGAAATATTGCTGGAAATGAAGGGGCACGAGGCCCATAGGGTACCCTGCGTACTTCCTTGCAGGTACGTCAATACCAAGACTTGCATTAGAGCAAGTACCTGGGTACTTTGCTCATAAATCTTTTTTTTGACTTTTTTTTTAATTTGATTTTTTTTGCTTTTTTTTCAAATTTTTTTTTGAAATAATGATTTTTTTCAATACTTTTTTCAAAATTTTCTTTTCGAACATTTTTTTTTTACAAAATAAAAATAATTTTTGAAAAGAAAATTTATTTTTCAAAAAAAAATTTACCCAGTGAAATTGACCTCGATATGCGTGCAAGGAGTACTTGTACAATTTTTTTTTGCCCCAAATTCAACTTTGTCCAAATTGGATGAATTTTATATGAAAATGGGGGTTTTGGGGTCTTCTGGGCTCGATGGCATAGTTCATTTTGGCTCAAAATGCTCCTAGAAAAAGCTCAATGCTGAATTCTCCCAAATTCGAGAAGGGGCTTGTAGATCTTACTGCTTTGATACCATGTAAGAGTTTTTGATGAACTCGAGCACCCAAGATCACCCGCAAAACCAAGATTAACCTTCTACACAAGAGTAGCAAGAGGATGAAATGTTGGAATATGGTACAATAACAAAATGATGATAGGATCACACTCAAAATGATACAATATGCATCAACACTCCCTTGAACTGATCGAGCTGATATGAGCTCATCTGGACTAGATATGAGGGAGAGGTGAGTGCTGAATATATAGTATAATATGAGCATATAATTCCAACAGGGGTAATAACTCCCAAATAACCAAATTAGGTGGGAGTTATGCCTACTTGGAAAATGTCAAACATGTGGCATAACCTACTCAGAAAGAGACAACATAGTGGTTTTTTGAGGTGGCATAAAGGCCAAAAGAGGGTGTGAGATTCAACCACCCAAGTGTGGGTGAGAGCGACACATGTAATCAATGGATTATGCCACGTGTTCTCACATAAACCATGTCTCATATAACCTAATTATGCTTAATAATGTGTAGGAACAATAAATATTAAAAAACCTACACTAACAATATTTTTATCCACATAGCAACCTCTAGGATTTTAGAAGTTGACACTTATTTTTAACTAAGGTGGGGAGGAAATGGGGAAGAATGAAATAAAATGCATACAAGTAACTATTCTAAGGAAATGCACCAGAACGTCTAATAGTATTTCCCATCAATAAGCATGACATAATTTCAGTCTTGTGATGGTCTATAGAAGCTTGAAAGAGTGCTACCATGATCCAAAACTTTACATATGTGAAAGTAAAAATATAAAATCTTGCTATAATAAGTGACCACTACAATCTCTCCATGAAAACACAAAGCTTAATTATATTTAGAGTGAGGAAATAGAATGCACAATAGAGGCCACTCAAGCACAAAATAATGCATTCAATCTTTTTTATTACAAAACTAATTGCTAAGGTTTGAGAAATTACAAATATCAATTACTATCCTTTTTAAGTTTTTTGGTGGTAAAATGATGAACAACCCTCTGTGAAGGATGGGATTTGCTACTCCAAAGTCTCAAGATGAACAAGGTCTAAATAGAGAAAATTTCCCCTAGTCACCTCAAGACTACCTCAATCTTAACCAAAAGAGACAAGATGAAAGAGATTGCGAAAAAATATTAAAATCAGAGTTTCAAGAATGATAAACAACAGATAACTTTGGGGACCAAAAGAGAAAATTACAATCATTTCTAAGACAAATGGAGAAGCTCTCGGCTAGAGGAAATTTTCGCATAAGTGGGAAAAAAATGCAACAAATTATCATCTCAAGGACATGATGGTGTCTCGTATGGATAGAAAATTAAACCTCGACATAGAACTCAAAGAATCTACTTAACTATTTAGAATCTGAGGTCGTTGTAATCTAATAACTTAACATATAATAAGAATGTGCATAAAAGATAACAAGAAGACTAATTTACAAGGAAAGAGAGAGATGTCAACTTACAAGAGGTCTTGTGCTCACGAAACCTCTAGCAAGCTCCCCATGAACAACCTACACACAAGGAAAACAAGGAAAAATGGTGGGGTTGTTTTAGGGCTTGCCTCAATCAAACTCTAGTTTAGTGTTCCTAGGAACACCATGGACAACCAAATAGATAGAGAGAATAAAAGACACAAATTGAAGTAGACACAATAGTGATAAAAGAAAACCCCACTACAGAGGATAACCTGTATCATGAAATAGACACCAAGGTGATAAAAGAAAACCCTGCTATAGAGGAGAACCCATATCAAAGAATATAGAAACAATAGATTATGCTAGCAAACTGATAAGAAGCAAGAGATTGTTACCAGTAGTTTGTGGCTCCCTCTTGGCTTGATAGATGTGATGTTAAGAACTTGCAAGAGATATTTGGTTGTTTATGAGACTTCAATTCAACATAGCTTCATTGTAGAGACATCATGTAGAAGAGAAGAACAAGAAGATCGAAAGTTAGAGTGAATTCTAGTGAGAAGTGTTGCAAATGAGAGTGAAAAGGTTAGTTTTGTGTAGTTGTATGGGAAGGAAGAGTCATTACACTCAAAATTCTACCATGACGACACATGTGTGTCATGGGAAAATACATCCAAGATTCCTCATTCGAATTCATAAAGTAAAGGGACGCTAGCTCGTTGCTTAGATGTATGTGTGTGCATAGGTGTCCAACTGATAATTTTATGAGAAACGAGGTAGCAAACTAGTATGGCTTTATCATTGGTCCTTATGGAGTTGAAATCAAGAAATTTTGACTCATAAGGTTATTTTCATAAATGCGCCTAGGCGGCATAAATGTGGGGGAAAGTACACAAATGTGAAATTTCCACAAGGTGTAGTTTTACAACATTACATTTTTCCCATAGTTTAGTGAGCTAATTTTCAAGAAAAAATCAGCTACGCTAAAAAAGAAAAAGAGAACACTAGAGAAAACTAATTTTTTTTTTTTTTTTATAGATTTACATGCTAAAAAGGATATTGTAAAGGTCACAGAGGTTGAGTAGGTGGATACCGATGATGCCACCTACGATCAAGCTTAGCAAGAAATCACAACATCAGGAATGAAGTTTTGTTCTGCAAAAGTCAAATTTAGGTTATCTCAAAAATTGAAAGAATATACCAAGGCAAGAAGAATGCTTGAGAAAAATTCAATGGTTTAGAAGAAAAATATGATGAAGAGGTGAGTATATACCCCCTCCAACTCTAGCTATTTGGGGTAGAAACAAGAAAAATGATAGTCCACCATGAGTGCTAGAAGAAAAATGGGCCTTGGGGACCTATATATACCTGAGTGGGCCCCTAAAAGGGTCATTTTAACTATTCACTATGAGCAATTTTTTGACTTTTGTGAGAGAAAAGTTAGAAATATGCTACACAAATGAGATTTTGAGGAGCCTACGATCAAGAAGCTATGTCAAGCAATAATCGAGGGAGACGAGGTGGATGAGATAAGTTTGAATTGATCTTCACTTGTCATTTTATGTCATTTTTTGCTAGTTTTTTCAATTTGCACAACACAGGAATCCCAACGGCATGAAGGAGTCTTGCCAATGCACTATCATCTCGATAATGAGCTAGTGGCCTTCGATCACACTAGCATCTACTAGGTGTGCTTTTGTCTAGGAAGCTTCAACGGTGGACCTCAGATAGGAGCTTTTTGTGTAGATGTCTATGTGGTGTGCCTTCGTCCTAGAGGTCATTTTAGAAAATAATTTGATTTAGAAGATTTTTGATACAAATGAGTCTGACATAGATATTTTTTCCTTTTTATATAATTATCATAAGATGCATGAGCACAGGGGTAGTTGTGTGCTTAGGATGTTGTGATACTAGGCCACTCTTCTGCATCCTAACGACTAGGATAATCTCCAATAGGTAGGCCTATGGTGGGTCTACATGTTGCCTGAGATGTTGTACCATGATCAAATGTTGATGGCACTCATGGAGTGTTGGGATGCCGCCACCTTGACCTTCCAGTTTTCATTAGGAGAGATGATGGTTATATTAGAGGATTTCAACCGAATCATAGGCCTACCCATGTGTAAATGATGGTGGTCCATGATGACATGTAATCACCTTGACATGTACACAAGATACAATGATCCTGACGATCCCACCGACCACATCTATATCTGGTGGTGTGAGCATGGATGAGTGGCAGTAACGTTGTTGACAATGGTGATGGTAGTTACTATTGCCCTCTGAGTAACCATGGATGGGCGAGGCTCACACCTACATAGGGGCCTCATCCACACCATTAGAGAGATGGAGGACCAATTGACCACTTTTTCTTGGGATTGCAAGATGCTCACACACTTGTACCAAGAGTTGGGTAGGTTTGTATATTATGAGTATTCTAGCCTGATATCATGCACACTACTACAAGTTTGGGGCTTTACACATATTACCTCCACTTGGCTAGTTAGGTATTGATAGGAGATAGCCCTTAGTATATTGATGGCCCACATGTACCCATTGGTACACTAATGGAGGCTTGGGGACTTATAATTTTCGTAGCTATAGTCTAACTAGTTGTAGTCCAATGAGGTTAGATGGTGACTATATAGGAGCATGCAATGGGCCTCAGATAGGAAACAACTATGGCACATGCATCATGATTGATTCCTACTGAGTCGCACCGACTATGTTATTTTTCCCTATTACTAGCACAGGCTCACTTGACAGTTTAGGATTTCACAAACCATACTCCCGATCCCCTGACATAGCATGAGTGGCGAGGAGCATAATGAGATCCGGTGACCATCATCATCCAACCATATCATATATCATTATCAACAACAATGGGTAGAGCAATAATGATCGACTCCCAATGTAGTCCATCGATGATGTAGGGATCACGTGTAGCTTTGTATGGATCATGTGTAGCTTTCGGACCTAGTGGGACACTCATGGTCCTACCTTGATTTTCCTAGAAAATGCCTCTAGGGGTGGTGTTGGTGCACAGGGACAAGTAGAAGGAGGAGGAGGAGAGGAATAAGGTGGCAGTGGTGATGGTAGGAGAGCAGAGGTGGTGGATGTGGCAACATAGAGGCCCAGGTGGTGATGGAGGCTTTCATCACCTCTTACAGCTATCTTAGTCTCATCGGTAGCACTGGTGACAACTAGTGTCCTTCCCTTGGTAGTAGTAGCAGAAGTAGGCACAAGTATAGGTCCTATCATTGCACCTCCCCTAGACCCACACTAGTAGGTCAGAGACCTTGGTATTCCTATGATTTTTTTTGTTTCCTTTTAGCATTCCAGTTCCATTTCATGTATATATATATGTTCATGGTTTGATATATCATGTGGTGCTAATATCATGTACTACTCTTTGGTTGCAGTGGACACACATGAGTGGATCTCCTTCATCAAGCGGTGCATCTATGAGGTGGCCTAGGTCAAACTAGTCTAGGGTAGCATCCTCGAGGAATATAGGCCAGCTTCAATTGGGCGACACACCGATTTATTCAATCTTGTTACACTCATGAGGATAGAATATGAGGAGGCATGCATAGAGGTTGTACAGAGGACCACTAATGCTGCTACAATGACCAGGTAAAGGAATCAATGAGCAGTAGAGTTGCATGTCACACTCATCGAGTGAGACCAAGTTATGAGGCGAGCAAAGAGTGTTGAGAGGGCATGTGATGCTCCATAGAGCTAGCTTGATGACCTCGATGGGTAGGCAATAGCTATGAGGTTGGTTGTAGATCCATAGTTGCATGAGGAGATGTAGCGATCATAGCTATAGATTATGGAGTTACAAGGTGAGATTCAAGGACTATGAGCAAGCATGTCATTCTCGTGGTCACAACGACCATGATCCATTGTATCTATCCATATCAGACCCCCACCACCTCTAGGACTAGAGGGCTTAGGGAGCTATGCGCCTAGGGGCTAGAGGCACGTTTTGTATATGTGCCATTTTTTGTATATTGATGATATATTGTACAACATTATTTTGGATGTATAGACACACAAATTTATAGTCACCTCATTTTTTGATAGTGGTGTGATACATGTACATGCTACACATTTTTTATATATTTATATATGAGATTCTAGTTCTGATATCATGGTGTTCTTTTCATATCCATGTTTTTACTTTCATGTATGATTATGTGACGGATGTTACATGCTTATGGATGTCTATTTAGATTAGATTATTATCATGATCTAATAACCACACATGGATGCATGTTAATTAAATACAATGATGATCTAATTGCTTAACCAAAATATGTAATCAAATATAATGCACTGACACATAGTGCATAATAAAACACATGTATGAATGTAATTCATAATTAAAGAAATTAACCACACACACACACATGTTCACATCATAACACAAAATTCACTAATTTGTTCATGAAGGAATTTCATAGTATAACAAATTGTGATCCATGAGGGATGAGCATTACACACATGACACATAGACACTATGTGTAGTATTGACAAAGATGCATTGCATTGAAAAGTAATTTTTGATATGTTGCATTCATAAATGAAAATCTATAAGCACCAAAACCATACACTAAGATGATAATGTAATGGCCTAACCAATCAGGGCTAAACTTCCCCTTTTGATCAGGCAATGCATTTGCATTTCTCTAGTTCTCATAGAGAACCAAATCACCTACCTTGAAAGTCCTAGAAATTTCACCATGATTATAGTGTTTAGAAAGTGATCATTGATAAGCTTGGAGGTGGTTGAGGGCCTACCATTGGAACTCATTGAGAAACTCAAGTTGGTGCAAATGATTAGCATAGTAAGTGTCATCATCAATTAACCCTTTAAGGGAGACCCACAAAGATGGAATTTCCAACTCCAAAGGCATGATATCCTTAGCACCATACACAAAATTACAATGTGTTGTGCTAGTCATCATATAAAAACTTGTAAAATAGGCCCATAAGGTATATGTTAATTTAGTATTCCAATCTTTACCATGTTTGTTCACTATCTTTTGGAGAATCAACCCATGAGTTTTATTAAATGCTCCAGCTTGGCCATTAGAATAAGGATAGTATGTCGTAGAAAAATGATGCTAAATATGAAACTTCTCTACCTCTTTTTTCTTAAATGGAGTACCATTGTTAGAAACAGTTGTAGAAGGAAACCCAAAATGAGCAATGATGTTGTTTAGAAGAAAGTTGCAAATGGCTTCACCGTTCATGGAGAGAAGTAGAACAAATTTGACCCATTTCGTAAAGTAATTTGTAGAAATGATGATGACATGTCCTTTAGAAGAAGGAGTGAGAATGAGATGGCTATGTTGTTGACATTGCAGACACTTCATGACAAAGGAAAAGGAGTCTTGCTCCATTATTTGCCAAAAATATCCCATGTGGATTAGTTTATGCACCAGGGATTTACCATCAAAATGTCAACCTCTAGAGCCTGAGTGGGCTTCATGAAGGGCAAGGGGTATTTCCACTTTAGTGAGACATTGAAGAAGGAGACCATTATAAGATATTTAATAAAAGAACATCAAACAATATAATGTATCGAACTAAAAGTTTTCTTATCCGAGTGTGAGCATTCTTCATCACATCATCAAGAAAATTTCCAACCTTTAGATAATTATAGATGTTGGAATACCGTTCCTTTGAGTCCACATGAGCACACTTGAGAACATCATATTCAAGTTGATTTGAGATGACAGGAGAGTTAATAATATGAACCGTAAAGTGGTATTCTTCTATACCTTCATTCGAAGACACAAGGGAGCCATCACTCACCATTGCATCTATGTTTCGGTTTTCTTTCTGAGGAATACTATCTATTATGAAAAAGGAGAGGCAATCAAGCAAGGATAAGGCTAGATCCTAATACTGAGATAGACTATTTTTCTTGACTTAATACGTCCCCATAATTTGATTTACGATAAGCTTAGAATCACCATGAATGTGAAGATATTTAATATTCAAATCAATCATGACATGCAAGCCAATAATAAGGTTTTTGTACTTAGTGATGTTGTTAGTGCAATGGAATTCCAACCGAAAGGAAAGAGGAATCGGCTTACCTTCGAGTGATATTAAAAATACACCCACTTCAAAGATATTTTGATATCTCGATCCATTGAAGTACATCTCCCATATAGGTTCATGATTTTTTACAAGAATATCTTCATCTAGAAGGAAATCAAGATCGAGAAAGGAGTGAGATGAGGGAGCTTCCACTAACTAGTCAATGAAAGCTTCACCCTTGATTGATTTTTGAGTTAAAAACTTGATGTCGAACTTAGAAAGCAACATGATCCATTTCTCTAACCTTCCCATGAGATAAATCCTAGTAAAAATTGTTTAAGGAGATCACTTTTCGTTATGACATGAGTTTTAGCATGAAGAAGATAATTTTGTAGCTTCTACGTTGCAAAAATGAGAGAAATACATTCTTTCTCCATAGCAGAATAATGAGTTTCATAATTGATTAAGATACAACTGATGTAATAGACCACTATTTCCTTACCATCATCATTCATGTTGAGCTAAAAAAGTTTCCTTAAGGTATTAGGTGATGTAAAAATATAAAGCAAAAAACTTCTATCTTGTATAATCGGCATTAAGATGGGAGGATTGACCAAATAACTTTTGATAGATTCAAAATCCTTCTTGCTCTCATCATCCCATCGGAATCAAACATCTTTCTTCAACAAACATGTGAAGGGAAGGGTACAATCATCCAATTGAGACACAAATCTACAAATTTCTTGGATCTTCCCCTGCAAACTACATAGTTGAAAGATGTTTCTAGGTGGAGGAATGCTAATAATTGCATCAATCTTATTTGTGTCAACTTCGATTCCATGATAAAAAATAATAAATCCTAAAAGTTTTCATGTGTCAATGCCAAAGAAACACTTAAGAGGATTTAGTCTCATCTTATAGAGTCGAATCCTTTAAAAAAAAAGATGAAGATTCTCTATGTGATCTAGATGCATCATAGATTTATCCAAAATATAATCAACATAATCTTCTAAAATTTTGTGAATGAAATCATGAAAAATTAAGGTTATCACCTATTGGTAAGATGTACTTGCATTATTTAACCCAAACGACATGACCACATAAGAAAAATTATCCCAAGGGGTTGTGAAGGTTGTCTTATACTAATATTTTGAGTTCATACAAATCTAATTATATCCCGAGAAGCCATCCATAAAAGACAACAAGGCATGGCTTGTAGTTGAGTCTACAATCATATCGATATTAGGAAACAAAAAATCATCCTTAAGAGAAGCCTTATTGAGATCATGGAAGTCAATACAAATGTGAATACAACCATCAACCTTGCTAACAACAAAAATATTTGATATCCAAGGTGAATAGTCAATAGGATGTTCAAATAAATCCCTCTTTCAAACCCTTCTCTATCTCGGTCTTCACTAACAATGAAAACTTGGGATTAACATTGGGACATAGAATGATAAATTGTGAACCATTACAGACTCATCAATACTAGGAATTTCCTCATATGACCAAGAAAAGATATTAGGATGAGAATGTAATAGATCAAAGTGTTGCTTAGAATCTTCTAAGAAAGGCATTTTCCAATCTTGATCTCCTTTTTAAAAGATTTTGGATCCATGAAAACATCAGTAGTATCTCCTTTAAGGAGAAAACTATGATCTTCAGGATGAGAAATAGGAACATCATCATCCACATTAGATAAAGGATCCTCCTCATCCATACTCAAAACAAATTCTCCAAAGTACGCTTGTTTATGCAAGTGATATAAGAATTATCGTTTGTGGCGATAAGAAGGAAGATGAGAGTAGAAACCTAAGAATTCCTCTAGCACTTCCTTTGAGGAGAGAACATCCAAAGATATTAAATTATATTCTACCTTAGGGTGATCCCACAATACTGGTTTACAATTTTTGGCCAAACTGAACACTGAAATAATTTTTTCTAACTAAATCTTCACTTTCGGGCATCTATAGCGGCTAAATCATGAGGAATTTGAACATGATACAAACTAGTGATTTGTGACATTCTTTTTGTAAATTCTAAATATATTTTTTTCAAAAAAATTGGAATTAGATTGCACTTCTTTTTCCATCACCTTCAAAAACTAGTTTTTTTCAGTAAACAACATTTTTAAGGAGTGATCTCACCGTATAACACATAATTTTTTTCCATGAAGGATAAAATTCTTTTTTTAATTTAGATTTGTAACTACAATATCTAGTGCTTCCAATTGGTTTCATAGTGTTTTCTTGAATATTTTTTCCTTAATCAATTTTTGAAGTCAAACCAATTACAATTCGGACATAGAAGTTGTATAATACATAACTATTTTTTTATGTATTGAAATTCTTTTGTTGGATCAAGGACTTCCAATATTTGGTGCACTCCATATTTTTCAATTTTTTTTTGATAATATGCTATTTTTCCACATGTGAGAAAAGAACTTGATTTTGGTGAAAAACCTACATTCACAAGAAATAAAAAATAAATATAATAATAAAATTAAATTTATTTAAAATTATATTTTGGGAAGCTTATAATAAGGACTACATACTTACAAAATAAATTTTAAATGAATTCATTTGATCCCAAAAGGTAAATCAAAAGTGGTTTTTATCAACATTTTGATAGGTGTAAAGGAGACTCGTTATAGGTATGGTTTAAAACTAGCGGGGTTCTATCAAGGGGTTTGATCTAAGGTGGTTCAATCAAACCCTCTTCAATTGGAATCCTTTAAATGGAACTTTTCAAGGATTAAATCATTATATTTTCTAAAAATATGTGATTTCAGCAAAAATTAGGATCTCCCAAAAATTGTAAACCAGCTTTGTGGGATCACCCCTTACTCTCAATCAGTTTGAGATGAACTAGATCAAGAGGTTGAGCATAAATCATGTTGACACTCCACCATGGTTTCTTCCTAGACTGATCAAGAGAGCAACCAAGCTCACCAAGTTATACTTATGTTGTATACACTATATAGGGATTTGAATGCCTTTTTCATTACATCCAAGACCTTTACGTTCATATCCATACTTAGAAACAAGCCTAAAGCTAGGACCGTAACATGTTTACAAATACCGAGAAGGGGGTAGATCCACATAGAGAGCATCATTCCACCAATGAGTATTAAATGCATCCACAAGATCACAATCATCCTTCTTCACAAGACTATAAGCATTGGTTTCCTCAACGGAAGCATGATTATCTTCCTTAGCACAGATACAATCATTTTCCTTAATAGGATCTAGATTATTTTTATCAATGGGAGGACAATAATCTTTCTTGGTAGAGGTGTATAAAACTGTTGGAAGGTCAAGGTGGATAGGGGAAACTTTGTACTCCCCAATGAAAGTTTGGGAGAAATCCAAGGACCCCCAATTATCACCAGGACATGCATTTGATTCAGAAGAAGAAGAAGGGGAAGACTTAGGATTCCTCACTTTAGGTCGATCTTCTTTAGGGTCATCTACTTCAGGGGTAGCCTTTAAGGTAGGCGCCACTAAAGATCATGCCAATATATCAGAAGATAATGATGGAATAAAATTCTTAAGAGTGAAAACAATTGAGGCCCAACCAACTGTTTCCATCTCATAAAGGTGCTCATCCTCAAGGTTGGCCTTGATTATAATTACTTTATTATTAGCAATAAATTTTATACAATGATGCAAGGTAGAAGTAACAACTCCCAAAGCATGAATCTGAGGTATTCCCAAGAGAATATTGTAAGGTAATGGACTAGACATTACATAAACTGAGGTGGGTACAATAACAGGTCTTAGCCTCAAAGGTAAGATTATCGTGCCTAGGGCTTGATGACCAACATTATTGAATCCATGAATATAAAAAGGAAGAAGTAGCTAAAGAATAAGAATCAATCTTAATCTTAGGTAATAAATCTATGTCACATACATTGAGATCAGAACTAGTGTCAATGAGAGCACGTCCAATACCAATGTTATTAATGTTGACTATAATTGTTAGAGGATCTACTTGCTTTTGTACTTCCAGGGGTAGGAGTTCTTGTAGATAGAACGTGGTATTCAATGAACTCGCACAAATATGAGCTATCAATACATTAACATCTGTTGGCCTAGAAAAAGAAGGAAAGAGGATCTTTTACAAGGCTTCTTGAAGCATACCTTGATAAATAGACTGAAGCAAATCCCATAGCAAAATATTAGCTGGAGTAACATGGAGTTGCTCAATAAGATCATAATCACTAGGTACCTTAGCTATAAGTTTAGGTGCTAAATGAATACTTGGTTAAGAAGGTGGTAAAGAATTTGAAACTGTAAGTAAGTTGAGAAGTAGGTTGATTTAAATTTTGTTGCTTTCTTCTAGTATTCTATGTATGTCCTACGATATTATAAGAATTCATAGCTTTTAAGAATCTCTTGTAAAGGTCTGACAAGTCCCTAGAGACTAGAACCCCACAGATAGAATGAATCCTCTTAGGAGAAGGGCTAGGAGGATTCAAGTAAATGATGGGTCTTTTAGTCCTTTAAGGGGCCACATAAATGGTCACTACATTCATAGACTCCTCGACTTGCAAAGAGGAAGTAGATGATTGTGATGAAGAATTTTGTTAAGGAGATCTATAGATAGGAGAAGATGCCTCTAAGAAATCATCTAGGGAATCGTCTAGCATATCAATATCTTTCTTGGAAAAAGAATTATCATAGAAATTGAAACATTGCAGAAAAAATTTGACATGACTTCATTCACATTGGGTTCACCAAAAATGTCTAGGAGCGGATTTTCTACTCCCAAGTCCTAGGACGAACAAGGTATAAGGGAGTGAATTTATCTTGGTCATCTCAAGACTACCTCAAGATTAATTGAAGTGGGATGAAAACATGGTGTGTTTTCATCTTAGGGACATTCTAGCATCTCGTATGGATAGAAAATTAAACCTTGGCTTAGAACTCAAAGAATCTACTTAACTATTTAGAATCTCAGGTTTGTTTAATCTACTAACTTAACAAAAAGTAACAATATGTAGAAGGGACAACAAGAAGAATAATTTACAAGGAAAGAGAGAGATTTCAACTTACAAGTGCTCACGAAACCTCAAAAAATCTCCCCATGAAGAACCTACACACAAGGCAGATGAGGAAAAATGTTGGGGCTATTTTGTGGCTTACCTTAGTCAAACCCCTGTTTTGGTGTTCTCACCTCCATGGATAGCTAGAGAGATAGAGAGAATAAAAGACAAAAAGTAAAGTAGACACAAGAGTGATAAAAGAAAACCTCGGTATAAAGGAGAACCTGTATCATGAAATA
>VDFB02373402.1:0-16803 GCA_007258455.2 Sequoia sempervirens
CACTTTGGACTCTTAAGGGAAATCGCCGGTCCAATGTAGCTCAAAGTGATTCGGCGTATTTGGGTGCAAAAGAGGACCATCCCTAGCGTAAACGTACCCATACAGACGCATTGGAACAGTCTGTTTGGTCGTACGAGTTGTGAAATGAAAGTTGCACCACTTTGCAACTTTAATTCCTTGAAGATTGCAATGGCTTTGCGTAGTTGGCTCGATTCCTGCATGGCGAAACAAAGTTTGGTTTTGTTTCACCAATTCAATACCGTCCCTTGAATTCTTAGGAAGTAGATTAGAACTTCTGACCCCTTGTCTCTTTTTTCAGTTTGTTTGATCTGCAACCCAAATAAAAGAGCTTCATTGTCCAAACCTTCATTGTGAATTGAAAAAAATCAATGCTTTAGGTGTGATAAGTTTGGTCACTTTTCCAAACATTGTTCAGATAGACCTAAGCATCAAGCCTCCGTTGCAAATGTAGATGATGTCTCTCCATAGAAGAATGAAGATCCTTGTTACCATGCAATATAATAAGATCCTTGAAGCCTTATGCTTACAATAATTATAAGATCAATATAAGAAGAGCCTTGTTACTATGCAATATAATAAGATCCTTGACTTACTGATGCTTTACTTTTTTCATGATATTATATAATATTTTTATGGGTTGTTGGAAAGTCCTCCCTTGGGCTACTAAGTTTGGTTACAAGTGATTCATCCAAGTTATTAATCTCTATCTTGTTCTTATTAGATATAGTCCTCCTTTAATATATTTTATACTGGACTCCAATTGAAGTAGATTATTATATTGTATGAAGCAGAGATTCATTTTCATGCCACATTGTACTATACCATATACACTGCATTTTGAATAATGTTTAGTCAAATTTGAAAGTAGTAACTGGGGTAGTGAAATAAATAAAGGAAAGATTGCAAATTATGTTTGTTTACTTGCTCCTCTTGTTCAACCTAATAGTGAGTGACTAATTTGTGTGCTCTTGTGTTCTTATGATTTTGTTTTTGCATGGGTTAATTAATTTAATTTGAAAGTCTAGGTATGTGTTAGCCTAGGTCTATGCTTTATCAATGTTAAGTGGCAGAAGGAGAGGTATTTTATAGAGCATCAGCCAAAACATGCACCTAACTGGAATGTGAGTTAGCGACATGAGGCTTTTGAAAGTGTGCCTAACAGTCATGAAGCAGTGAGCAACAGGTAAAAATGGTGCCTGGGAGGATCTAAAATGATGTTTTGAGTGGCATGATGGATGAGAATAGGCACCTAGACTAACAAGACTAACTGAAATTGGTGCCTAGCATTTATTTGACTAAGCTAAAAGGTAAGTACATCAAGGATAGGTGCTTGGAGTGGATGTTTATGCAATGTGAAGCAATGGTTTGAGTTTGAAAGATGTGTAATGCAATGTAATCAATAATATGAATAAATTTTTAATTATTAGTTATGTACTGTGAAGTAATTGCATAGTGCTTATGTTGACTTTGTAAAAACTATATTGTAGTGAAATTTTTTTCATCTATACGACATCTAGTTGTTACTTATGCAATGTGGTAATGCTTTGGAGTTTTGAAAGATGTCATGATGCAATGTAATCAGCAATATGAATAAACTACATAATATAACCATTCTTTTTATGCTATTGTACATCAAGATATTTAATACCATTGCTCACTTGATTAAAATTTCAAGAGTTTAATTATGCATGAGGAGAAATTAAATTTTTGATTGTCAACTTCTATATATGAAATTATCTAATAATCTTGAGTGTATCTCCATATACAAAATGGCATCAACACCAACTCAAACAAAGTTTTACAAAATGTGGCATATTCCATCTCGATGTCTATTCAAAATTTACTTGCTAAAATGTCTATCTCATCCTAAACTACTGGTGGATCATCAAAATGGAGCCTCTTTGGAAGCTTTTCGTTGCCTAGAAGGTATTTTGCACAAGAAAAAGTCAAACCACAATTGAGATTAGTTATACTATTTAATTTAAAATTGAATAAAATTAACATCAAAATCAATATACATTAGAATTATAATTGAACTCTAAAATTGTGAAATCTTGATTACCTGAAATATCCATCTCTTGAAGGGTCGAGTTCTAGAATATGCCCCTCTCAAAGAAATGGCCAAAACCATCTTTTGTAATTTCAATCTATATAGGTGAACAAAACATAAAAAGCGATCCCAAGTTAGCATACAATTGTCGTAGGAACATATAAATACCAAACACAAAATAAAATGAACACATACTTCTTTTGGGTGTTTAGACACCTCCTCCTTAGCTGCTTCAACACCTACTCCTTCAAGTGTTCCAATACATTATTGCTTGAGATTGTTTGCTGGCACTTGTCAACAAGGACATATAGCTTATAATTCCCCGCACATAAAAATGACAAGTACATATGAAACTACCAGTCTATGTTGATGTATGTATAATCAATACAAGATCTTAAAATTCTTAATTCAATCAAATTTGAGTTCAATTACCTTGCCCTTATCCAACATTACACTTCCATAATCTAGACAAGGTTGCACCTTGCTCGTAGAAGGTATTTCCTACAAGAGGAAAATAAGATAAACATATAAGTTATTATATAATTTCATTTTAATGACAATTCAAAGGACAATAAAGTATACAATAAATAAATGTAAATGAATGAGTGCAAAAATATATACTGTGTGCGTGTCTAGGCCAAATGAAATGGCCCTCAAGGTGCTATCCATCACATTTGTCAGCTCCTCCTTGGACATCAACTGTTAAATAGACCATGCAAATAAATATTAGTACATTATACTATCTCTTATTAATATTCATTTAAAAATAAATGCAAGTTATAAATTCACAACTTAAATTTTACCTGTGTCACGCCTCCAATGTCCCCCTCTCTAGTAGGAGAGGACTCTGTATGGTGTGCTCCACTCCCCTACGCTTAATCTATAATATCCACATCGTGGAAGTCATAATCAGAAGTGTCTAGGGGATGCTCGGCAAGCTCTACAAGAGGACCCAAGCATATTTGGTGACACATGGAGCAAGTATGTGGTACACAAATATGTGGACCTGACAAGGATGATGCAGTAGCACTCGAGCCATCACCAACATCACCAGAATGTGGCTGAGCTACTACAGAAGCATGCGAAACCAAAAGACCACTCAAAGAGTGAATAGCGTGGATAGTCTGTGTGGCCGTATCCTGCATAATATCTAGATGGTATACTGGAGGTGGTAGAGGAAGGCGAGGGAGGGGAACATGTGGGTGGGGTATTACTCTAACTACCCCTTCTCTATCCTGGGGCATACCTCCACCAACCCCCTAGAAGGGTCTAATGTCAAAGTAATTGAAATGATGCCCTAACACAAACTCAACATATATTTTTTTTATAAAGTAAAATGGTACATCCAAATTGTTGTTCGGTGGTTTTAAAAAAACCATACACCAACGATCCCAAAAGTTTTCTACAATGTCTCTATGAGTGCACCATTTTATAGAAAGTTTTGTTTTATTAACATTAACTGGCAAACCAGTGCGGGGGTTAACAAATAAAGAGGCTATTTGGGATTTGGTTATTCCAAGATCTTTCACATCATCATAGGACAATCCACATGCATAATATTCTCTCATGTTTTCTCGCCACGAATGAAAGGCATTATTTTGCGAGGAGAGGGTTTCTATATTTTTAATTATTTCTTTCATTGTGTTTGACATTGAAGATAATCGAGGGACTCTCGTATAAACTTCAGAAATGCCCCTTAATTGTTGCAATTTTTCAGAAATTAATTCTTGAATTGATGGCTGTGGAGGTGGTGGAGGGGGTGGTGGTGGAGGTGGTGGAGGTGGAGGAGGTGGAGGAGGTGGAGGTGGTGGAGGTGGTGGAATTGGTGCATTTTCATCGTCAGCAGCCATAATGCCCGATTCAATATAAAAACAAATCAATCTAATTAGAATTAGACAATATAAATGAAAATATTATAAAAATACCCTAGTTTATAACAAAAATCTATAAAATTTTCTAATTCTTAATCCAAATACATAAAAAACACTATTTTTAAGTCAAAATCCATTGCAAACATTCAAATTTTATCAAAATCCATGCTAAACTCAAATTTTTCATAAAAAATCTATCAAAACCACCCAACTATTTAGGTCCAACCTTTACTGGGAGAGTTATCAAACCAATTATAGGGAAGCCATAACTATCATGAGCTTTTAATCATGCTTTTGATTCTTCATAATCATCTGCATAAAGTTCATGTACATACAATAACTCTTTTGATCATATTCACTATGTATGGATCAATGAGTATTCCCTTTTCGGTTTCTCGCAAACTTGATATAAAGACCATCGAGTGTAGTTATAGAAGAATCAATATTTGTAAAGAAATGTCAAAACAAAAATATTGGTTTTTCCTTTATGATTTTAACATTAATAATGTTTATAAAGATGAAAAATCATTATCATCTTCTTTCATTATCATTGTATTTCGGTCAAAAGTTTTGTCAATGAATTGGCAATGGGCTTGCAACATTTGTAAGTATTGATTAGGGTGAAACCAATTCTATTTCCTTTGTCATTAAATAGGTCATCCAACTGGATTTTGATTAGGAATGAGGTCTTGCACTTGGTTATAATATAAAGCATATCTTTCCATACTGTTTGCGTAATGCATGATATTTAAAAAAAAATGCTTTTGCATTAAAGTTTGGTGGTAAAGGTTTAATTGTTTGAATATGACTAATTGGAGGAAGTTGAATCATATTCTTGTTTAACAATTGCAACATGATCACATGGAAAGAATCAAACAACTATGAAAATTTCCTATCTCATGGCCTAAATTTATATCTAGAGTTATGTTTACAGTAGTTACTTTTGTCTCAATATTATGAGCAGTTTGACATGAATGTTTATCAAGTAATGAATATTTTGTTTTTCTTTTTAAATGATTGATAGTTGTTTTGAGGCATGACTTATATGATTGACCAATAGGAGCCTATGAAGGGGTACCTTCATACCAACTAATCGATATTCGATAATCATGAAGGGTTATACAAAAACATGTTAAGGATGGATATTTTATTAGAAATTTCTTATCTTGAATATTAGGTTGTAAGTCTCCTATAAACACCCTTAATGTCAACATCTTGAAGACTATAGAGAATTTCAAATAAAGGATTAGTATCATTTCATAAAGTTTTTTATTTTCTCTTTAGGTCCTTGATTACAATGAACTAAATTTGTTAATGTAACTTGAGGACTGATGTTCACTTGAAAGTGTTGGAGGAAATCATTAATGAGTTGTGTAAAGGAGGTAATTGATTGTTTGACAATGAACAAAACCAATCAAGGCCATATCTTTCAATGATCTAGAAAAGAGTTTCACTATGAGTGAATCTTCAAAAATAAAGTCTCTACACAAGGTAGTAAAAACTAACAAATGGTTATTAGGATATTTTTTACCATTGTACTTTCCAAAGCGAGGTATTTCAATGTTTTGTAGTATAGGTGTATTTAAAATAGTGAACATTAATGAACTATGTGTAAGGTATTTTGGATGTTTACTATTGGTTTGATTTTGGTTTAAGTTTGAAATTTGTTGTTGTAATAATCTCATGCTTTAAATAAAAAAGTTGATTTATCACAAAATCATTGGGCCACATGTTGTGAGAGTTTTTCAAGTATGGTGAACTAGTATGGAGGAATGGTGGGATATTATATTTCATGTTTAGGAGGGGTGATGAATATGAAGGTGTTATAGGTGAAGGGACAAAACTATTATAATTTCCACTAGAAATTCCTAAGCTTGAGTTTAAACCATTGTTATATTCCATCATTGATGCTATGATTGGAGGTGTAAAGTTGGGAATAGAAGGAATTATTGTGGGAGAGGAAACTTATTTTCCAAAAGGATTTTGAGCATTAGTCAAAAATTTCGTGAAACTAGCTACCAAAGGAATATTAGAATCTACTATATTAGCTAGGCTACGTAACACTTCTATCCCTTCCTAATCATTTACCAACTTCCCAATGCTATCCAAAAGAGGGATTGCTTCTCCATCCAAAGGTTCAATGCTTAAGAATTGTTGAATTCATTGTAGGTCTTTATCCAATTATTCTAGATTATCATTGGGGACCTTAGAAATAACATATGCCAAGTCCACATAAATGTTAGGTTACAAAAAAGACATGGGTAATGTAGGACTAGGGAGGGAATATAAGATGGATTGGGTAGACATTATACGTTGAGTGAAAGAGTTATAAGAATCAAGCTCAACATTGGCTATGATTGCAACATAGGAAGCCATAAGTCTACAACTACATCTCACGTGGGTATTAGTGAAGTGACACAAGGTCATGAAGCTCATAAATTTTCTACAAGATTCAAAACAATTTAATGCTAATGCCTGATTAAATATAAAAACAAATCAATCTAATTAAAATCAGACAATATAAATGAAAATAGTATAAAAATACCCTAGTTTTTTTTTAAAATCCAACAAAAACCCTAGTTTTTAACAAAAATTAATAAAATTCTCTAATTTTTAATCCAAATACATAAAAAACACTATTTTTAAGTGAAAATCCATTGCAAACATTCAATTTTCATCAAAATCCATTGCAAACATTCAATTTTCATCAAAATCCATGCTAAATTCAACTTTTTCATAAAAAATCTACCAAAAAACCCTATTTTGAAAAAAATCAACTAAAATTCAACAAATCTAATTGAAAATTTGATTAGAGCAAATAAAAAATCAAGAATTTTACCTGTTGGAGATGGATTTCAAATCGGATATCTGATTTGCGCTTTCCACTGTGCGCCCGCCGCGGTTGAGCCGAATGCAAATGTGAAAATGAGTTTTGGTCGCCCGAAATTATATATATATATGTCAACAAAATCAGATATCCGATTTGGATTGGATATCTGATTCTTAAATCTAAGTTTTTCCTCTACCTCGGTAGTCACCCGAGCCCCAAAAAGTCAACTCACCATTTTCGCTTTTTTGAGTCATAGAAACATGTATTTTTTTCTCCATTGCCACTTTTTGGCATACCATGATCCTACACATGCCCTTCTATGTCTCGACTCTGCCATAGCTGCTCATATGATGAGATGAAATTGTTAAGTGATGAACCTTTAGCGGGTCTCTTCTGCCGGGTTGTTGCCAGTAGAGCTTCGTCCTAGCTTTTCCATTCTTAAATAGAAAATGATCAATGTTTTCTTTCTATTCGGAACCCAACATCCCCATTGTCATTGAAATGTCCATCAATAAATGAATGAAGTTGAAGGCCTTCCGTGGACTCGATTATGTGGGTTTCCCCTGCCAGGCTGTCATTTAATGTTCACCATTTTGAATGGTCACGACCTAATGACCACCCGCTCTTTTCATCCCGAAAGCCTGAACGCTAGGTGAATGATGCTGCTACCTTCAAGAGCTACGAGTCCCACCCGACATAACTCAAATTGTGGGATGTCATCTTGCCAATGTCATTTCAACGGTAGACCTCAAACAGCCAAACTGCTTCCCAATTTTGCTTGCTTAAATGATGATCTTAATGCACTCCAATCTTCAAAACGACTTTCACCCACATTCCAAAATAGGGAAACCTCCTTGGTGGACCCCACATATTGACCAAATCTTAATGTGGGATGGGACAGGTGGGTCGTCGTGCCTTGATTGTTGTCATTCCTGTAACTACTCCAAAATGACCAACAACCCAAGGAAATCCACTCCCCTTGGCCCGAATTGCTCAAACTTCCCCCTGGGAAAGGTTAATGTCAATCTAGAAGATATGCTAGGGTTCTTAAATGATGAATTATTTAATCTAACATCATTTTGTAGGATTTTAGCCAACTTTTCTCATGTTTTCATTCTTGAATGTGCTTACCTCTTTCTCACCTATAGGATATATTGAACCAGGTGTAGGACCTTTAGAGGTGGTCGTGGAGAGGGACAAGGGAAGGAAAACATCCAAATAACCCCATGGAAAAGAAGACAAAGACCAAATGAAGTATAAGTTCCAAGGGGAACCCCTCAACTCCAAGGTTACCACACATTGGAAGGAAGTTTCAGACACAAACATTGGACACATAGACATTGATGAGTTTAAGTAGAGGGTTTGGATCAGCCCCACAACAAAAATACAAGGAAAATTAGAAGCAGTGGATTGGATAAAGTTGCAAGCTTCCCTCCTGCTCTTGTTTCCCTGAACTAGTGATGGCCTGTAGAGAAGCATACTAGGAAGAAACCTGAACCATTATGGAAAGAGACAAGAACATATTGGCTAACCTATCTACCAAGTCAACAGGGAGAGATTTTCATATCCCTACATTCAAATAGATGGAACAAGCCTCCAAGGAAAATGCCAAAGAAATGTGGGATGCAGACCCCCTTAAGTGCAAAAAGATCATTAATCAATATTGGCTAAAAGAAAGAGGGGTAGTGCAGTAAAGGTACCCTAGGAACTCTACCACATTGACTTCTATGAGGACTACCATGACTTGGTAGCCCTAATAAGAAAAGTCATGGGCCTTCCAACTACTGCCTACTTCTAGGAGTGGATGTTGTACTTCATGGAAGAGATGCTCAGAGGAAAAACCAAGTTTTACTGGGCAGGGATAATTAGCAATTGTTTGCATGGGAAATTTGTGGTTGTCAAGAAGAACTTGTGCTTCTACATGAATTCATACCTTGTCTATTTACTAGCTGACAAGACACAATACAAAGGCTTGTTCAGAGCCCCAGATGAGGCTCTAGGTAGAGATTTAAAGGTCTATGATAAGTACCCTCAGCTATAATACAAGAATTTCAAGAGGGATTTTCGCAAAGTTAGTGACACCTTCATAGGCCACATTATTAAATTAGTTGGGGGTGACTTTGAGAGAAGGGTTTCCCATAGCACCAATGCTTTCCTCCACCAACTCGCCTTCTTATTTATACAATTTCTAAAGTTTACCTACATTTGAGCTGAAGGTTTCTCAGAGAAACCATGCAAGCTGCCCCGGTACCCAAATGATCAGATAATATTGTTAGAACTCTCTTGGAAGCTACAACATCCACACGCCCTCCTAAGTAGCAAACATAAGGTGGGGATTCCTTATCCCCTCTCTTTCAGCCAAGGGTTGTATGAACTCCACACATCTCAATGTGCAAACAATTCAGATAAAGAACTCGTGGAGTATAGCTTGAAGTTCCACACTGCTCGGTCATGAATGGACCCCTATGGTAAACTTAAGAAGATGGTCATGGTTGAATACACCCATTTGCATAATGTTGAGGACTTTTGGGATAGCTAAAAGGACAAAAATGAAGTGTGAATGAGGCACTACATGCACATGACCGCGTACTTCATCAAGAAGGTCAATTTTTTTTTGGTACTAGACCAGGTAATAGAGGATTAGAATACAGTGATTGATCCTTGATATAATGTAGTTTATAATATCTTAATGCCACTAATTGATTGGGATGAGCAAGAGGTTGATGACCTCGGCATCCTAAAAAATATCGTTGAGACTAGAACAAAGGGATGGATTGATGGACAGATTTCCCAATTGAAGCAACAAGGGGTCACTTTAACCTATGGGAAGCTTGAAGGTGAACTTGCAAGTGAGACTGATATTGGGACAAATGTTGCCCCAACAAAAGAAGCTTCTCAATTCCCTCCAATCACTAGGTTGAGAAAGAGAAAAGAGATGGTTGAAGGGCAGCCTAAGCCCCGTCTATACTCATGGAAGCCTTCGAAAGGTGAATCCTCCAAAAGACCAAGGACATTAGGTAGTCTTGATACCATCCAGGAGGATCCCCTCCACGAGGGAGAAGAATTAGAGGCCAAGCAACCAAAGTATCCACTTGCTTCCTGCACTCTTGCAACCACTATTGCCATTGATGTTGCTATTACCACTACCCCTTTTCCTACTTCTCAAGTGATGGTTGCTACTTCCTCGCCTATAGTGGATATCTTTGTCCACCTTGCTTCCACTCTGCCCACGATGCAAGTAATGATAATAGAATCTTCTTTTGTGACCACCTCTCAGATCTCCTCTTCTTCCATGTCTCCGACAACCTCTCTTCCATTAGCAAGAGAAACAATACCAATGCATGTTCTCTCACTCCGAGAGGCCTTCTCTTGCCATATGTAAAACATTCCTATGAAGCTGTCTAGGGTGTTGATGAACCTAGCTATTCAGACTACCTTGGCATAGATTCTCACCAATCTTCCTACCTCCACTCCTCCAACCAAATCATTGGAAATGAAGGAAACAATGGAAATATCCAATGAGTTGGAGAGGCAAGAAAAGAAAGCCATAAAAGAGATGGAAGAGGAAGAAGATGATTACCACGAGCACCCCGAGTCCCAACACCTGTCAATTGATGAGGTGGTGCAAGAAGATGAAGAAACAAGATCCTTTTAGGGTGATGAAGAAGATGTTGCCACTAAGTATATCATGGAAAAATCTGACCAAAAGTTGGAAGAGGAGTTGGCTCAACAGCTAAAGAATGTCAGAGAGGAAGTAGAAAGACCACCTTCTGAGGAAGCAAAGGAATCAAGTGATAAAATGGAAAAGGATACTGAGATTCCAATTAGAAAACATGATGAGAGCCTCAAGCACGATGAGGAGGTGCTTCCTTGGCACGAGGAAGAGGAAAAGAAAGACGAAGATAAATCTGAAGAAGAGGCCGAAACCCACAAGAGCCCAGAAATGCGGAAACTCGAAGAACATGGATATGATGAAGAAGAAGAGAAAATTTCTAAAGGGGGAACAACCCCATAAAGCATACAACCATTGAGTCCCCATAGAAGGAAACTATTTATTCAAGATTCTGATGGGGAGGAAGGAAGGACAAAACAAGAGAATCCAAGTGATAAAGTGATGCGGGTTGCACACACTTGCGAATAAGAAGGTGGTCATGAATCACCAAAGGGAGAATCTTAGATGCCTAAATGGCTTGAGAAACAAATGGAAAAGAAAACCCAAACCTTAAAGGACTTGAGGGAAAGGTTGGAGGACATCTTAGCCTTAGCCCAAATAAGCATGAAGAAAGAGAAGAAGCCTAGGGTTAGATCTTATCTGACAATGGAGCATCCGGGTCCAGAACAATGCATATTTCCACTCCAATTGTAGGAGAGGCAGGGGTAAGCTATAATGTCTCTACCGTTGATCTTGGTATGGCCACAAGAGAGCAGAAGATTGACCATCTCTAGGGGTCCATCGTGACTAGTGTGCATCAGATGAACAAGGATAAGACCTCTAAGGAGGAACTAAAAGCACAAGTGGCCAATCTAACCACTTATAATCAATAGTGCTCTTCAGTGGAAGAGCTCCCCACCACCTCCTCAACACCACTGCAATTGTTGTCTAAAGAGCATTTTGACAAGCTAGAGAGGAGGAAAAAGTGGACAAAGGCCACTGAGGAATGGTTCTGATAGGTAATCTATAATGATGATATGGGTATAGGGCATGTCATCAGAGCAACCAATAAATTCAAGCTCATCCAAAAGAAATTGGAAGATATGGAAAAGGTATGCCTCAGCTACGCAGAGTTCTATAGGATCACCAACCCAAAGGTTGAAGACATCTGAAAGATGCCAGAGAGGTCTTGGGAAGAAGAATTTGGTGTTGTCAAAGATGATCAATGGCTGGTCGAAACATGGAAAATGGACTTGACCATCACAATGAACTATTAGATAAGGTATTGCATGAAGTTGAGCTCGACCTCGAATGGGCCAAGGAACATTGGGTGGATAATGAGGATTATATCAAGTTAATGACTAATCAAGATGTGTTTTTCATAGAGCTAGATGCCGAAAAGGTTAAAAGATATTTCCATAAGAAGATGGAAGAGGGTGCAACTGACGACACGTCTCCACTCTTCATGGAATTTTCTTCCAGGGCATTTGTTCAATTAAAAAAAATGGTAAAGGCCACTCCTAAATGCACCCATCTTGGAGAAGAAATGGCTAATTGTTCGAAGAAGCTGCATTTTTCAGATCCTCCAATCAAAGATTATTCAAAAGGATAAGATTTGGGCCTTGATGAGTAAATTTGTGGAATATGCTACTGCAAAGAAGGATGAAGGAAAGCCAATCATTGTTGATGAGTTCCTCACTCTGTAGCTACAACAAAAAGGAAATCAACAAAAGATAAAAGAGCTACACTGCTTCCACAAGAAGACAAAATAGGCTAGAGGATAAGAATGTAATTTTAAATTTTAATATATTTGGGGGTAGGTGAAACCCTAGTTTGGAGTGAATCTTTGCCACACAATGCAAATCAATCTTTCCCATTCATTTTTCTTTTTGGACACTATAAATAGGGGGTCCCCTCTCATTTTTAAGAGAGAGTTGAGTTGTTGTAAAGGCATGAAGCCAAAATTTTAATAGAAGTTCATTGGGTTTTGGTGAATTCTTGAGTTTTAGTTGCATGTTACATGGTTCTTCTCCCATAGTTAATTTGAATAGATTTACTTTTCTATTTTGCACGTTTTAGCTTGCTTTAGTAGATTAGTTAATGTTGCTCACTGATTTTGAAGAATTTTTTTGTGTGTTGGCAACCTTCCTTGTCCATAATTTTTGTTGTTTATTGATGACAAATGGCTATGTAAATTTAGTCTAGGCATAAAATAAAAGCTACTTTAAACTTTTATATTTTATTCATGCTTATATTGAATGAACAGTTGAATATCTATAGTCCTTAGAAGCTTGCATAAATTCATGAGACTGTGAGGTAATCTGGTTAAGTGGAATTTTGTTTGAGGAAGGTTGTTCACAGTAGAGTCCTCCATGATCACTATTCATTGCTAGTTAAAATCCTGGAATCTCATTTACTCCCTTCCCTTTTTCCTTTTTTTTATAAGTAGCCTAAGCTAAGGTTCATTGCATACTGTAAAGCCAAATCTCAAGCTAAAATAGGAGTTTAACATTGTTGTTTGAACTTGCAACAATTTCACACTAACTTCCCCATCTTAAGAACTCCATTTTAAGATCCAACTTCCCTCTAGCTTAACTCGGTAAGTCTTCCCTATGATTACTAGCAAAATTACATTGAACCAACTAAGAAATTTAGTGCAAGTCATGACCTAACACCTGAGAGACCTTGGGGTGATTTTTAGCAACTTGTTGGAGATTTCCTTTCAAGAGAGGTAGTGCATCTATACACTTCCTGTGTTGAGAAAGTGTTAAAACAACCATCAACACCTTGTTATTTACAAAATGCATTAAATTCACCAGAAGTCAATTCTCCACGTCCATCAGATCTCAAACACTTGATTTTATAATTTACTTCATTTTCCACTCTTGCTTTGAATACCTTAAACCTATCCATAGCCTGAGTCTTTTCTCTAAGAAAATCAACCCATGTCATTTGACTATAATTATCAATAAGTAGCATGAAATAGCTGTCACCATTTAGGCTTCCAATTCTAGTCGAACCAAAAATATTAGTATGAACTAACTCCAACATTTTGGTAGTAGAGTGCTCTTTTCCCTTAAAGCTACATCTTGTCTTTTTTCCCAATTGACAACTTCTACAAATAGCATTAGCAGGTCTTGTGATTCTGGGTAGCCCTTGAACAATCTCCTTTGCACTAATTTTTACTAGGATATCATAATTTATATGCCCCATTCTTTGGTGCCATAACCAACTCTCACTGATTTGAGATACAAGGCATTGAGCATCGACTCCCTTAAGCTGATAGGTGTTGAACCATGAGTTCTTCTTCTAGGAACAACCATATCTCTATTTTTGGATCCTTAATTTCACAAGTATTATTCTGAAACACAAGTTTAAAACTATTGCTACACATTTGACCAACACTCAAAAGGTTATGCCTCAGACCCTTCACATAATATACATCATCAGTACTATGCACTCCATAAAAAATAATTTAACCTTTCCCACAAATCTTAGCTCCTAAATCATCACCAAACATAACTAAACCACCATCATATTTCTCAAGTTTAGTGAACTTACTCTTATCTCTGGTCCTGTGATTAGAACATCCACTATCAATTACCTAGTAGTATTCATTCTATCTTGCATAACGAGTGGTAACCAAAGTACCCTCCATCCTATTCCTCTTATTCTCTGGAGCCTTCTTACTTACAAATTTACTTTTCAAAGCTAAGAATAAACATTCACTATCATCAACCTCATTCTTAGATTCATCATTAAAAATTCCCGCTTCTTCTAACATAGTAGAACTTCTTATATTTCTTATCCTTTCTATCCTTATCCTTATAATCCTTTTTCTTCTTATGTACAACTCTATTCAGAAATCTTGAAGCATAATGACCAATATTACCACAACTAAAACATTTAAAGGGAAACATACCTTTATAATTTTTGGTGCCTTTCTTCAAATTTCTAGTGAAGTTTTGTTCCAACTCATCATTACCATCACTATCTAGTTCACCTTCAAATGCCATTTCCTTAAATGTTATTTTTGTCTTTTCTTCTATCTTGTCTTCTTTCCAGAACTTTCTCATCTCAAATGCTTGCAAGGTGTCAAACAACTATTCTAAAGTGTACTTCTTAGGATCATACATTTCTTCAATAACTGAGATCTTATTTCTGAAAGAAGCTTGTAAATTCCTCACCTTCTTCCATTTTAAGATTTACAAATTTGTGCTTTACCGGAAATTTCTTTGTCAATTTCACTCTTTCATTTCCTTCATACATGTCTTCCAACTTCTTCCAGACTTCATATGTAGTATCCGAAGAAAGAACCTTAGCTCACTCATTTTTAGATAAGCCACTGTAAATAGCATACTTTTCATTCTCATTTTCTTCATAAGCATAAATCTCATCTATAGTAGTAATACCACTAGATAGGGGTGTATACTTTATCTCAACAACCTTCTAGGTCTTGAAAGCAAGAGAGATAATACATCCTTTCATCTATCCCTTCCAATCATTGTAGTTAGTTCCATTGAACATAGGGATTGCCAACATATGTGCCATCAAATCTTCTTTAAGTGGTTAAGCTCTACACCAAGGAACCAAAGCTCTGATACTAATTGTTAAAAAGGTGCATGACAACTGAGAGGGGGGTTGAATTAGTTGTCACAAAATTCAAACTTAAGACTTCAACACTTATCAATTCCACAACCACACTATTATGTTACTAAGTAAAATCATGAAACACAAATAATAGAAAGTAAATCAACACAATGAACACCATATTTTTACGTGGAAAACCCAATAAGGGAAAAAACATGGTGAGGATTAACTCACAATATAAAAGGATTAAAAAATTAAATATAGAGGCTCACTTCCAAGGGCTCACTACCTAAAAGAGGACTCACTATCCAAGTACAAAGGCTCACTTCCTATAGAAAGGACTCACTGTCCAACAGGAAGGCTCACTACCTAGAATTACAAGAGAGAACAAAAGATCCACCACAATAAATAACATACATTCACAACTTTGAATAAGGATTGTAGAAACCTTTAGCTCACCACCTTCAAGAATCCAACACAATGAAATACTATTGTCTCAACTCACTCACACCCACACCTCTGCTCTTATGATTTGTGGCTCAATTTCATCACTTTACATCACACTTTCATACAATTCTTCACAATTTGACTTGCTTTTATACCATCATCAACCTTAGAAAGTTTCTCCAACGTTGGAAAAAAATACCTCATTTCATAAATTCAAATGATGTCGGCAACTCAACATTCTCGTGGTGGAAAGGAATGAGAGTGGACCAATAAAACATTTAACCAAGACCAAAAATAATGTCTCAAATCAACCACATGCTTCCTCAATTTAATTTTATTCTTCAAATGAAGTTTAAACACTAGGTTAGTGAAACCTAATGAAAACAAAAATGAACATTGATGTACACACTTCCCAACAAGAAGATAACATGCAGACTCCATAACATGCTTCATTATGCACAAGAATACATCTCATATTTCTTTAGATACATCTATAGAAAATGCAATATGCTTCAAACTTTGAACACCTTTCAGCAGCTCATCCAGACTATGCAAACCTATACTAAAACACTGAAACATGACTTCTTGATCACCAAACTTCATCCTTCTTTGCCAAAACCTAGAGAACACCATCTCAAGACATATCCCAGATCTACAAGATCTAAAACAAAACAACAGAAGAATGTGGAGCAGAAAAATTTCTCCCAGTCCACAGAAGATCAACTCTGCCATAACAATTCACACACTGGTGAACGCAAATTTCATGTACTATTACACTAGAAGCTAAAAATTAGGATATATTATCACAATATCACCATTATCAAATCATCAAATATGCACAAGCATAGGATCAACACAGGAGAAATGTGGAACACATACCAGAGCACATTCTAAACACATTGATCACTCTAACCTCTCTTTATTAATTTTCTCAAAAGCACTTGGAAACTCATCAATGCAACACATCTGCAATGACATAAAGATAGCTCCATGTACTCACAACATCTCAGCAACATCTCAACTATACATGTACAATATGCAACATACTGAACTTGTTGACATCAATGACAACATTAATGACAACACCACCAGACTAGCTCATACTTGTAACACTTCTTACAGTCCAATCCACCTCCTTCACAACCAACACAACTTGTTCAGAGTCAAGTGGCAGTTGTTAAAGAAGCAGTTCCCTTTACCTATGGGGACCCAAAGAGACAATTTACCCCCTTACCTGATACTCTCCATAACATAATGAATCAATTTCTCCAGCAATAGATGATCACTTTTCTTACCGTTAAACCACTTGATACCACCAAGCCTTTACCACCCACTTTTAAAT